>CAUYON010098466.1:0-17522 GCA_963573935.1 Arctocebus calabarensis | reverse complement strand
GATAAATTTTCCTCTTCGAACTGCTTTTGCAGTATCCCACAGTTTTTGGTAGGTTGTGTCTTCATTGTTGTTATGATCAAGGAAGTTAATGATTTCCTGTTTTATTTATTTTCCTGTGTCTCTCTGCACCTAACTGTCATTCAGCAGAAGGTTGTTTAATTTCCATGCCTTTGTGTGGGGTTGAACATTTTTGTTGGAGTTGAGTTCCACCCTTAGTGCCTTGTGGTCTGAGAAAATACAAGGTAAAATTTTAATTCTTTTGATTCTGTTGAGGTTTTTTTTGTGTGTGTGTCCTAGGATATTATTGATTTTGGAGAATGTTCCATGGGCTGATGAGAAGAATGTATATTCTTTATCTGTGGTATGGAGTGTTCTATTGCATCTATGAAGCATAGTTGTTCTAGGGTCTCATTTAAGTCCCTTATATCCTTGTTTAATTTCTGTTTAGAGGATCTGTCTAGGTCTATAAGAGGAGTGTTTAAAGTCCCCTGTTATTATGGTATTATAGGATATAGTATTGCTCAGACTGAGTAAGGTCTGTTTCAAGAATCTAGGAGCATTTAAATTGAGTGCATAAATATTTAGAATTGAAACATCTTGTTATATTTTTCCCTTGACCAATATAAAGTGACTATCTTTGTCTTTTTTGACTTTAGTTGCTTTAAATCTACATGTATCTGAAAATAAGATTGCAACTCCCCTTTTCTTCTGTATTCTGTTTGCCTGAAAAATTGTCTTCTAACCCTTAATTCGGAGTTTTGTTTTTTGAAGCTAGGTGTGTTTCTTGCAGACAGTAAATGGATGGCTTGTGTTTTTTAATCCAGTCAGCCAATCTATGCCTTTTCAGTGGGGAATTCAAACCATTAAAATTTATTGAGATAATTGACAAGTGTGGTAGTGTTCTTTTCATCTTATTTTGTGAGAGTCCATTACTTAGTTTTATCTTTTGCATCAGTGTGAAAGTTAGGTTCTGTCCTTTAATTTCTTAGTTCTTACTTTGCTGTTGATCGATTTTGATGGTCAGTGTGTAGAATAGGTTGAAGTATTTCCTGTAGAGCTGGTTTTGTTGTGGTGAATTTCCTCATTGTTTGTATATCAGTAAATGATTTGATTTCTCCATCAATTTTAAAGCTTAGCTTTGCAGGATACAGAATTCTGGGCTAGAGATTGTTCTGGTTAAGAAGATTAAAGGTAGATGACCATTGTCTTCTTGTTTGGAAAGTTTCATTTGAGAAATCTGTAGTCACCCTGATGGATTTGCCCCGGTAGGTCAACTCGCATGTACTCCTGGCAGCTTGAAGAATCTTTCTTTTGTCTTGATTTTGGACAGGTTGATCACAATGTGTCTTGGGGAAGCGTGGTTAGAGTTGAGGCACCCTGGGGTTCGATATCCCTTTGAAAGGAGAGTGTCAGAATCTTTGGTGATATTTGGGACATTTTCACTTACAATATTCTCTAGTATGGCTTCCATTTCCCTGGCGCATTCTTCTCCTTCTGGGATACCTATAACTCGTATGTTTGAACGCTTCATAGAGTCCCATAATTCTGTCAGTGAACATTCTGCTTTCTCCCTCTTCTTTTCTGCCTCTTTAACTATCTGAGTTGTCTCAAGAGCTTTGTCCTCTACCTCTGAGATTCTTTCTTGTGCATGGTCTAATCTGTTGTTGATACTTTCTGTTGCATCTTTCAGTTCCCTAATTGACTGCTTCAGTTCCTTCAGCTCTGCTATATCCTTTTTATATTCTTCATGTTGTTCATCTCTTATTTGATTCTGTTTTTGTATTTCCTTTTGGTTATTTTCCAGTTTATCAGCAGTTTCCTTCATTTCCTTGATTGTTTTCATTATCTGTATTCTAAATTCCCTTTCTGTTCATTTCTAACATTTCTTTATAGGTGGAATCCTCTGCCATAGCTACTTCACTGTTTCTTTGGGGATGGGGGGTTGCTCTGGACTGTTTTTTCATGATGCCAGTAGGTTTTTGCTGATTCTTACTTATGAATGATTTCTTTTATCTGTTTCTTTGCCCTAATTTTCCTTTCATTTCCTCCTGCTCTTTAAGTTGCCATGCCTCTGGGATAGAGTTTCGATGAGTCCTTTTGGTACAGGACCAGAAAGGTGAGAAGATTGAAGAGCAAGAAGGGAAAAAAAGAAAGAAAGAAAAGACAAAGGAGAAAGGAGAAGGGGTGGGTAGAAGTGACTATTGTCAAAAAGAAAGAGAGGCACAGAAAGAGGGGGACAGGAGCAACAGAGGTGTACAGTAGGGTACTTTGACCCCCCAACCTCTAGGGGTGCTGGGTTGGGTGGTTAGGTTAGCAGCTCTTTGCCGGCCTGTTTGGACATAGTACCTGACCTCCAGCACGTAGAGAGGAATGACAAAAGTGCAATAAATCAAACCAAAACAAGCAAACCAAAAACTTTACATGATAAAATTGGGGGAAAAACCAAATAATAGGGGTAGAAACACTAGCAAAAATGAAGTTCTAATTGTTGAAAAAAGCAACAATCAAAAATTATATTTAAACTACAAAAATGAAGAAATAAAAGAAAAAAGAAAAGAAAAATTTATAGAAAAATTTAATTTATATTTTTTAATTAAAAACATAAACAAAACCAAAACAACATAACACAAAACAAATCCAAAAACAAAGCAGTATATTTATCTTGCTGAATATTGTCTGGGCAACAGGTGATCTTCTGGGGTATGGTATGTTACTCACAATGCTGATACGGTTGTACAAAATGGAGACTGGAGGCCTCGAATGATATTCAAACCCTGCAGGGTGGAGAGGCTAAATCCTCCTCAGCCTGCTTAGAGGGCACTTTAAATTGCTAACCTAGGTTAAGCAGAAGCTTTCCCAGGAAAGCACTTGTTGCTAGCATTGTTCCTTAAGTGGTTATCCTCTTACCCAGTGTGTTGCGGGAACAGAGATGTGAGGGATAGCAGCTTTGTCTCAGGTGTAGAACTCGCACCTGTAATTATTAGGGTATGCAAGAAACAGACTATACCCTCTTCAGATGGCATGTAGCAAATCATCTTTATTCTGGGCCACTTAATATACACTAGTGGTCACGTACACACTTAATCTATGATCTGTAGCCTTTTACCATTACCTAACTTCTTCTGACTAAAATTAACTTGCGGAAAAACATTCAGTCTACAAATCAACACATTACTTTCTGTTTTTACATTCTTCTCAGACATGCATCAGCTTTTGAACAAATTATCTAAATAAAGATCATAAAGAGTAGCAGGGAATTGGAGAATGAAGCCCCTTCAATTGCACACTTAGTTAACCCGAAATGGATTTATGACTTTGTTTTTCTATAGAGCAGAGTTCTATAGGCTCCAGGACATTATGTGTAAACGTGAGTCACCCCCTGATCTGTACCACCAGGGGTGGGGTTGACAGCCCCTAACCACCTGGGCTTAATGGAAGTATACTTTCAGAGTCACTGTTTTTATGGACTTTTACCTCTGGACAAACAGTTTCTGTGTACGTTCAGGGGAAGCCCAGCTCTTTTGCTTCTGTATTAGCAGAAGCCATTTTAACCCATTAAAGGCTTACCTTTGTGTGGCTTATGTAGGGTATTCTTCTAACCCTATACCAGTATGCCAAAACCAGTCTCACTGTATGCCCCTGAGGCTGCAAGGCGTGTCAGTCTCCACCTTTAGGCTGCTCAGTCACTAGATTACTCGCTTGTTCTGAGACCCTAAAGGTGGAGCTTGCCGAAACAGTTCTCCCACAATGGCTCCACATGGTCCACAACCAAACACTGGTAGCTCTGTCTGGCTTGATGGCTCAGTCTTGGGCCCTAGACAACACTTAAAGACCTCTGCACTCTCGCCCAACTTCTCCCAAGATAGTTCAACTGAGTGCCAAGTCCAAAAAATCTCAAACAGCTCACAGGTAAGGCCTTTGCCGTTTGTAATCTCACTGCTGTTGTACTTAGAGCTGCCAGCAGGATTAGAACGAATGAACACACGCAACCGCTTGCCAGTTCTCCACTGCTTTTGCCTTCCTCATGGGGTCAAGGAGACTTGTGCTGTTTCTCTGTGTCCCCAAAGGGATGTTTCTAGGCAGATCCCGCCAGCTAGAGATGCCTGAAGTCTTCTTTCCCCAGATTCACCATGCCCAGTTGCAAGGAAGCTGTTACTTGGCTACCGTATTGCTTTGGAAGTCTATATTATTACATTTTTAATACAAGTTTTTCCTTTCTTAAAATGTGTATACTTTTTTCTTTTGGCACTGTACTTGCACGCATGCATCTTTCTCTGTGTGTGTTTGTATGTCTTTCCCTTGCTCTGAGACAGGGACTCAATTTCCCAGGCTGGACTTGAACTCCTAGGCTCAAGCAATCCTATGTCACTCTTCCCCAGTAGCTGGGACTACAGGCTCTCAACACCATACCTGGAGTATTTAATAATGTTTATTGAACACAAATAAATGTGTCAGGTGTTGTTCTAGGACTGTGATTAGTACAGTGAACAAGACATATCAGTTTTTCCCTAATGGAGCTTTCAACAATTTTAGCAAAGGGAAATAGAAAATAAAAGCACATTGAGGTAACATCTGTAACTGTGGTATATGAAGAAAATAAAAGAGAATAATGCAATGAAGGATACTAGGGCCTCGAGTGCTAGCGGTGGAGTTGGTACTTTAGGTACAGTGGTCAGGGAGTGCCTCTCTGAAGAGGTGACACATGGATGTTAAGAAGGAGCTAGCGATACTGGAAGAAGCACATTCTAGGCAGAAGAGCTAAAAAAAAGGTGGTAGGAAAGAGCATGGTGTGTTTTGGAGTTAGAAAGAAACTAGGTGGCTGGGGAGTGGTAGAAGAGGTATGAAGAGCATGAATTCCTTAAGGTCTTGTAAACCCTGTTAACATTTGCATGTCATTCTAATGGTAAGCTACAAGATAATTTTATGATATAGTTTATATTTTAAAAAGATAATTCTGACTTGTTTATGGGCTACTAGCAGAGAATAGCTAGAGGAGAAGCAAGAAAATCCATTTGCCCAAGTGGCTTGGAATATCTCAGGTGACTTTCTCTTCCCACCCCTCCTTGCTGATTCCGTGGATGGAATGTCCTTTTAACAGTTATTTTATAGTGTTTAACAAATACTACTGTTAAAGTATCTTTACCTTGTATTTTAGTTAGGTATACAGTTATCTTCCTCATTAGATTCTGAGTTTCTTAAGCCTAAGGACAATGTCTTGTTTCTCTTCTGTGTGTCTCACCCTTAGTGTTGTAGAGAACACTACAGCACTAATTTATTAACTTTATACTTAATAAATTCCTAGTAAATGAATTCATGAAAGTTACTTTTGTCTGCACTTGGGGCTTTCGATAGTTATTATAAATAACACAGGTAAATTATATAACTAATATAAACTAGATTTGAGATAGAATTAAAAAACATACTTTTCCCTACTTTGCAAAGAGCTTCAATATAATATGCATATAATTAGGGACAGCCTGCTAAAAAGGGAAAACCTTACAATATATTGTTAGAGACAAAACACAAATCAGAAAAATATAGGGAAATAAAACAAATAAGTGAAATTATTGCTCTAGTAGTTATAATAAAGGCTAAACATGTAACAAGGTGCATTAATACAGTGGCAGATGGAAATTTATTTCTTATATAACAATAGGTCACACATTCAGGGAGGTCTTTTATGGGTTTCTTCCTTCATGTTGCTTTGCCATCTCCTAGAGTCTTGTTCTCAACTGCATGGTCAAAGCTAGGACATTGTCATTTTCCAGTCAGTGAGAAAAGGAAAAGAAATTGTCCAGAGCAAGAATTTAATTTTAAACAAGTGCGGTATGAAAGTTGTGTTTTGCTCACTTTCTATTGGTTCTTTGTTATATATCCTCAGCTGGCTATAACAGAGGCTGAAAATGTAGTTTCTAGCTAGGCAGTCCTAGCAAAAACTGGACTAATTTTGATTTTTTGTTTGCAGTGTGTACTTTTAGCAGACTGTAGTTACTGCTATTTGAACTGCTTAAAGTGAATTTAGGGGTAAAAATTAGTCTATGCTTTTTACATCAGTAGGAAAAACATTGAATTTCTATATACTGCTTTCAGTGTGGGAGAGACATCTGGATGCTGATTTCAACTGAGATGGAGAGCCAATTTAATATTGTAAGAGAAATTTTTATTTATTTTTGAAATATTTCTTTCTTTCTTTCTTTTTTTTTTTTACAAGTCAAACAACTGCTCATTTATTAAACTGTTTAAATGTCAGTTTTATACAAGAATAAATACAGGAAATATGTTCTTTCAGAAGACATCAATAGGCCATGGGTACTCAGTATTAGTTATCTTGGAAAAATATATTATGGAAATAAAAGTCCAATTATGTCATTTATTGCATTAAATAAATCTGTATTGACTAACGTAAATGTTGCACATTAGCAGATGTACTTTCTTTCAAACTTTTTAATTCACTAGGATTGAGCTGAAGGGTATTGAGAGATACAGAACCTGAGTTTCCTGGGCAGCCTTCTGGGGCAGAGGCGTTGTCAGAAGGCTGGTACTCAGGTTTCCTCATTAGGGGAGAGGCTGTTTTGTACACATGAGGTCTCCAGGATGTCCTTTCTTAAGGGTTTCTCTGCTGGGGCACCTCCAAAGCCTGGGGTTCAGGTTACAGCTCTTCCAGCAGCATGAGTGTCAACCTTTATTTATTTGTTCATCTTTTGAGTACCTATGGGTGTGTGTGGACTTTCAGGTGTTATGCCATGGGGATGCTATGTTGCGCCCAATATGTAAGAATCATGCTCTCATAGAGGTGACATTCTAGTTGGGGAAACAATGGACAAAAGACAAACGAGGTCCTTTTCAATGGAGACCCTTGCTATGAAGGGAGTAAAGCAGGCTTTTGGGGCAGGGCATGCCTTGGGCAGGGTTTTTTTAGGTGGGGAAGGCAGGAAGGATGGCAAGAGGGAAAGAGCCAGGTAAAAGGGCCAGGGCCACTGACTTCCAGGCAGAGAGGAGAGCAGGTGTAAAGCATCTGACATTATTAGGTTGAGCTCAGCTTGTTCACAGAGTAGTGTGACTATGTCTTTCTTTATTGAGTCAGAGTCTCACTCTGTTGCCCTGGGTAGAATGCCATGGGGTCATAGCTCACAGTAACCTCAATCTTTTGGGCTCAAGTGATCCAGTTGTCTCAGCCTCCCAAGTACTTGGGACTACAGGTATGCACCACCATACCTAGCTAGTTTCTTTCTTGCTTGCTTTTTTTTTTTTTTCCCTATTTTTAGTAGAGATGGGAAGGTCTCTCTCTTCCTCAAGCTGGTCTTGAACTCCTGAGCTCAAGCAGTCCCCCCATCTTAGACTCGCAGAGTGCTAGGATCATAGGTGTGAGCCACCATGCCAGGTCTTATTTGTATTTTTATTAAAAATGAAGAGTTATATTCAAATGAAAGAGAAGATGTAGAAATGGTAAGCTTGTTGCCATAGTCGCAGAGATTAAGGATGCAGATGTGTAACATTTCTATTAAAGCAGTTTGGGATAAGGAATTTCTCATAGCTCTTAATATATCCCTTCCTTGTTATCATATTATGTTAATATAATTCTTCATCAGGTAGACCTAAAGTTCTCAAAGTCAAAATTGAGGATGAAAAGCTTCTTTAGAACCTTTTAGGATTTAAGTCTGTTTCTTTTTCCAGAACTGTCTTCTTAAGAGAACCAAATCTTTTTTCCCTCCGGTTGGATGGTAAATTATTACCTACTTCTCTGTTTTTTAAGAGCAGTCATAATCTTTGAAGTTGTTCAGTTGCAGTCTTAAAGATTTTTTCTTTCTTATTAATGTTGCTGTTCATTTTCTTTTTTGCTTTTAAAAAAATTCACATAATTTGCATGCAACAAAATGCATGAACTAAAGTGTTCAAGTAAATGAGTTTTGATGGTCATATACATGTATGTAGTCATGAATCAAAATAAGGTACATAGAACATTTTTTTCATGCACGAAAATTTCCTTGATCTCTTTTCTAATCAGTTCCTTCTTACCTCTCAAAGACAACCACTTACTAATTTCTATTACCATAGATTTGTTTTAACTATTCTTTAACTTCTTAAAAGTGGAATCATACACTACACATTCTTTTGTGTTGGATTTCTTTTACTCTTTATACTATTCTTGAGATTCATCCATATTGTCATTTATGTATCATTTATGTGAATCCATATTGTCATTTATGTATCATTTATGTATCATTTATGTGAATATATTCAATGAATATGTTCCCAGAATGACCATATTTTATGACACAATTTGTTTATTTCTATAATGAATATTTTTATGCCACAATTTGTTTATGTGAATATTTATGATGAATATTTAGGTCGTTTCCAGTTTGGGGCTTACGATTAGGCTACTTTGAGCATTCTCATGTAAGTCTTTTTTTGTGGAAATATGTTTTCATTTATCTTGGTTAAATACCTAAGAGTGAAATTGCTAGTCCTGGAGTAGGAATGTATTTATAAAAAATGGACAGATACTCTTTCAAAGTGGTTATACCAGCTTACACTCCCAACAACATTATATCGTAGTTCCAGTTGCTCTACTTCCTCACCAACATTTGGGGTTGCCAGTCTTTTTTATTTTAGCTATATAGTGCCTGATATATTGAATGTCTTTTTATGTACTATTGGACATTTGTGTGTCTTCTTTTGTGAAATGTCAATTCAAGATTTTTGCTAATTTTAAAATTAGATTGTTGGTTTTTAAAAATTATTGATTTGAAGGAGTTCTTTATATTAGTCATTGTCATTTAATGACAGGGATACCTTCTGAGAAATACATTGTTAGGCAATTTCATCTTTGCGTGAACATCATAGAGTGCACTTAAACAAATCTAGGTGGAATAGCCTACACATTCCACAATAGGCATAGCCTATTGTTCTCAGGCTACAAACCTGTACGGCATTTTAGTGTATTAAATATTGTAGGCAGTTGTAATGCACTGGAAGTATTTGTGTATCTAAACATATCTAAACATAGAAAAGGTGTAGTAAAAATAAGGTATAAAAGATAATAAGTATAACACCTATATAGCATACTTACATGAAAGAAGCTTGTAGGCCCCAAAGTTGCTCTGGGTATGTCAGTGAGTGAGTGGTGAGTGAATGTAAAAGTCTAGGACATTACTATACGCTACTGTAGACTTTATAAACACTGTACACTTAGTCTACATTAAATTTATTTAAAAAATTAATTGTACTGCAGTGTTAATGACAGCTACACCTGAATGTCATTATGTGGCACGTTATTGTATTATGTATGTGAATCCTTTATAATTTGAATTTTTTATGTATTATGTATTATAAATATTTTCTTCCAGTCTATTGCTTACCTCTTCATTTTCTTAATGATGTTTCTAGATGAGTAGGAAATTTTAAATTTGTTGAGTACGTGTGGTACAAATCTAGTCTAAGAGATTTGCTCAGTTTAAGGAGATGGTCATCTATGGAGGTTCTACTGTATATTTATTTGTTTACATCTGTAGCTTGTCTCTGGTTGTTTTAGGTTTATTTTTATTTTTCTTTTTCTGGTTTGTTAAGATGGAAGGTTTAGATTGATTTTTTTCATTTTCTCATACAAGCATTTAATACTTTAAATTTCCCTCTAAGCACTACTTTGTAATATGCCATAAATTTTGATATATTGTATTTAATTTTTATTTGGTTCAAGCTTCCTTCTAATTTTCCATTTACTTTCTTTTTGAACTGTGGCTTACTTAGAAGTTATTTTCCAAATGTTTTGAGCATTTTTGCTATCTTTTTGTTACTGATTTCTAGTCTAATTTCATTCTAGTCAGAAAACATACTTTGTATAATTTCAGTTCACTACATGTATTTGTGCACATATGTAAGATTTCTTATGCTGTGCTTGCCCTGGAGAGATATGCTAGGTTGTGTAGGGCATGTGTATGAGTTTTTCAAGAAAATGCCAAATTGTCTTGCAAGCTTTGAAAGTAGTTATACCAATTTATACTTGCTCCCCTTCCCCAGAATGGGATATGTATGCACTGTATTCTTCCCAAACCTATTTATTTGTTTTATTCATCTCCTTATTTAACTTCAGACCTTTCCAGTTTTAGAAGACAATTAACCATGAAGGGAACATTTTTTCTCAAATTTCAAGAGTTAAATTTTATGATTCCTGATAATTTACAGTTATCATCAGTAAACATATTGAGGTTGAAAATCAAGTAGATTTTGGTTTGAAATTATTTGAGGTATCTCATGGAGTAGGAGCTAGAGATCTGTGATGCAGATCTAGTCAGAATGATTCTGCCTGTTCCACGGGTGAATATGGTAATCCCTTTTGTGGTTGTTAAAATAAGTACATACTCTAGAGATGAGAATAGATTTTCACCAGTATCTACTTCCAAGTTTAAATGATCCACCTAGCTTCATATAGGTAGGAGAAATTCTTTGCTCAGTACTAAGTTTGTACCTGACTTTGTCTATCAGTCTTTTCATTGCCTGATAGAATTCTGTATTTATTTGATTTTTTAAAACATTCTTTCTATCTGGTGGGGACACAGGTTATCCATTCGAAATCTGTTATACATATTTCTCATACCTATGTCTGAAATCTTTATACTCAATCTATAAATGCTGATGACTATATAGTTTTTCATTTGTGCAAATTTATAGGGTACATGTGAATTTTTTTTACATGTGTAAAATGAATTTTTTAAAGGACATCTATTTAATTCTATCTTTAACTTATAGAAGGATTGATTGTTGAAATATACCATATTTTATCAGTTTTAGAATACAGGTAATATAATTGCTAGTGCCGAAACCATAAAGAAAATTATGTCAGCGATTAGTAAAAGTTGCTTAGGCCCCAGAATTAATTTGAAGTTATTGAAATAGTGGTCAGTTTTTAAGATATAGAAGAAAGGGTTTTTCCTTTTAGAATAATTTATTTTAATGTGAAACATTTTAAATGACAGAAAAATATCTAGTTTTTTTGGTCAGTAATTAAAAGTTGAAGAGGAAGGTAAAGACTGAATTACCTTTAGACTTACTGTAAGTTGTAAAATACCTTATGATCTATATTCAATTTAAAAATAAGCCAATTTTATTTGTTAACTGAAAGTGTCATTCTTTTATTAAAATTATTTTTACAGTAAAAAAACCCCTGGGCCGGGTATGGTGTTTCATGCCTGTAATCCTAGCACTCTGGGAGGCCCAGGCGGGTGGATTGCTTGAGCACACAAGTTCGAGACCAGCCTGAACCAGAGCAAGACCTCATCTCTAAAAATAGCCAGATATTGTGGCGGGTGCCTGAAGTCCCAGTTACTCAGGAGGCTGAGGCAAGAGAATCACTTGAGCCCAAGAGTTTGAGGTTGTTGTGAGCTATGCTATGGCACTCTACTGAGGGTGACAAAGTGAGACTCTCTCTCAAAAAAATAAAACAAAACAAAAAACAAACAATCTCCCCAAATGCAAGTTTATTTATAAGTTTATTTATATTTATTCCTTTTATAATATGATGGTTTTATTAAATTTGATCACAGTTATCTTCTTGCTACTCCTGTTTTACTTATTGATATGAGAATGAATAAGGTGAACATTTCAACAAAATTAATGATAATAGCCACTTACAGTGCTTCTTACTAAAATAAAATTCCTGGCTTGGGACCTGTAGCTCAGTGGCTAGGGTGCCAGCCACATATACCAGAGCTAGTGTGTTCGAATCCAGCCAAGGCCTACAACACAACAATGACAACTATAAAAAAAAAAAAAAAAGCCAGGTGTTGTGGTGGGCACCTATAGTCCCAGCTACTTGGGAGACTGAGGCAAGAGAATCACTTAGGCCCAAGAATTGGAGGTTGCTGTGAGCTGTGATGCCATGGCCCTCTACCCAGGGCAATATAGTGAGACACTGTCTCAAAAAAAAAAAAAAATTCCTTTTTTGGAGGAATATTAATTTTCAAGTAGTAAAGATATATAACTTTTCATAAATAGAAAAATTACAAAATTGTGATTTCCTAAATGTTTATTTAAACAACAAATTTGTAGCTAATTTATAATTAGTTACGTTGAATTGATTTGAATCATTTAAGTTTTAAAATATAGTGTGGAAGCTTTATTCTTAAGTAAATGAACGTTGAGAAAAATATTTAAATGGCTGAAAACAAGTGGGAAATATGCTTAACGCTATTAGGAAGATAGTAGAATTGTGTCACTTCTGAAGATTTTCTTCAAAATTTGGTTAGTTTTTTGGTCACCTAAAGATATTTCAAGCCCATCTGATACATCATACTTGGGAAGTACAAAAAGCAGATGGATGTTCTTGGGGGAACTTTACGGCTGGTCCATAATTTGAGACAAGATGACAGCTAGAAAAAATAGTTTTGGGGTTGCCACTGTTTCTGTTTTATTTGCCTAACAAACTTTTCTTGTTGCCTCTTCTCTCACAGATTAAATGGATAACATACAGTTCCATTTATTTAGCAGTAAACATAGCATATAACTTTAAGATCATAATTCTAATGGTGAAATAGATGCTAATTGGAAGTACCTTTAAGAATATACTCATAGATCACCACATAGTTTCTTTTCTTGCATAATTTAGTAAACTGCAGTATGTACTTTTTATTGTATGGATCCTAACATGTTATGAATAGATAGAAGATATTTTATTTTAACACTGAACTTAGCAGTTTATTTCAGCGATAGTAATATGAAAGTGTGTAGTTTTTCTTTTCATTTCATTTTGTTATAATTTAGTTGTGGTGGTGTTTTTGGTAAAAAATTAAATTTTTCACTTTCATTTCTATTTTTGCTATGGTAAAAACATGAGCATTTTTAAGAAATTACAGATTTGAATTTGAAATATACATATATTAAGCAATCTATCAATCTTTTGTATAACTATGGAAACTTCAGAACATTAAATAGTTGCATGTTTTCAAGCTTAGAGAAGAATGTTTGCACAGAATCCTGGCAACTGAGAGCAAATAGACATTTGTCAATATCTGTGTGTAAGTGCTAACACTTAAGTCAGTAGTTTGTCTTATTTGCTTGGGAACTTTTATTTAATAGTGTGTTGACAATGAGGTCTTTCAGTGGAGCAGGGCTACATGATTGAATATGTGCTTTGTATTGTCTGAGTATAGTCTGTATACAAATTTTATGTATATAATATTTGTCATGGACATTTACTCCTAGTATGTTTCTTTTCTTTCTTTTTTTATTGTTTCAGATTAATTTGCGGGTACAAAGAATTAGGTTACAATGTTTGCATTTGTTAGATAGAGTCCCACTTATAATTGTGTCCTGTGCCCAAGAAGTGTGCCATGTACCCTAATGTTGTGCCCATTAAGTGGGAGCATACCTATCCCTCTCCCTCTTCTCGTCTCCCTGCTCCCTCATTCCCCTGCCTCCACCTTGAGTTGATTTGAGATTTTCTCTTACATGGGTATAATAGATAATCTATTATTAGATTATCTACTGGCTTCCTGTTAGTATTGAGTATATTGTAGTTTTGCTTCTCCATCCTTGTGGTACTTAACTAAAAAGAATGTGTTTCAACTCTATTCAGGTTAATAAAAAGATGCAAAGTCTCTATCTTTTTTGATGGCTGAATAATATTCCATGGTATACATATTATTTTCTTTTTCAAAAATATTTTATTTGTTTATCTTTGATAAATAGCAATTAGATATTGCTTTTCTTTTCTAATTTTGGTATCTTTGTGTAGGGCACTGAGTATGATTCCACATAAGTTACTACAAGTAGATCTGCATGGATTATCAGCCATGTGACTTGTTTTAAAGAGGGACATTCAAGCAATTAGAGGTGGAATAATTTGGAATTGTCTTGATTAAGGGGTGTAATTTAATTGTACCTTCATTTTCTTAACAGTTACTATGAAAATTATTAAGAGTTTAAAATGTATCATGGACTGTTAAAATGAAGTTCAGGATACTCCAGGTATTAGGGGATTTTATTTGTTTCTCGGGGGGCGAGGCAGAAATTACCTAGATGGAAAAGGCCAGTGGGCAGTTAGAAATGGCAGGCCTGGATTTGGAGAAAGAACGAGGCCAGAGTTACACTATAGAAGTTACTTAGGATGTTTTATTGAAGGCCTGCTCTATATTCCTGAAGATTAAAGGCCTAGAATTCATGCAGACCATGAGACTGGCATCTGGCTTGCCTATAAAGTTAATAGTCCAGTTTTTAAATTCTAGAGAGATTATTTGCTTTAGAAGGTCATAGTTGAAAACTTGAGAATGAAAGAAATTGGAAAAATAAGGAGTATATGATTAAAAAATTGACAGAGTGACTTTGGGACATACTTACATTGTGTAGGGTTTTAGAAGGCCAGGATTGTGGGATGTACCTATATTTAGTGGTTGGCATGACATACAAGAGACAGTGAAGAAAACAGAGTTAGACTACCAGGATATGGGGGATTTATAGCAAAGCTAATTAAATTTAAGCAGGATCTCTTACTCGTGCACATTGCTTCTAAGACTTTGGGAGGAGGGTATTCACATACCGATGTTTCTGCAGGATTTACAAAAGTAAGGTATTTAAAAATTCTATTTCTTTGTTTTTACCTTACCCTTAGGTCATGTAGCATAGGAGTGGCATCAGACAATATAGGGATCCAGCTAAGGGGAAGTTGAATTGGGTTTAGTCTGGGTGGCATATATTTATGTGGTAAATGTCACTTATGAGTATAGTTAAGTTTTGGCTAGCTGTTCTGGTATGGGAATGATATTTAGGAATATTCTTCTTCCCCACTCTGCTTCCTCAGTGTCATGACGCAGAGATGCAGATCACATGGTGATATGGACATGTCTTATAGTGCCTGACATTAGAAGTATATGGTAGCGTAGGACAAATTTTGAAATATACCAGACCAGAAGCTGGTCTGGGAAAATTTCTTCCAAATTTGATAGCTTATGAATGAAAAGAATGATATAAGTTTTTCTGAATTTGACAGCAATACTAAAATTTTATATGATATTACCAGTAACAGTTTATGAATCTAAAATAATTTCTAAAATATAAATATTAATAACTTAGCTTTTTTTATTTTTTAAATCTGTCCCTTTGTAGAAAATTCTACATATCATTGCCATATAAAAAGGAGATCATAAAATATGTGCCCTAAAAATGTGGAAAAAGTATTCTAGAAGTGTTTTTATTGATAAAAACATTTTTATTTTTCCAGATTTGTTATGCTTGTGGTGTTTTTCTTTGCACCTAATTTTGTATTTGTAACTTGCCTTTCTTTTTTCTTAAATAGGACTCCTTCAGTTGTATGAAGTTCAGGCCCAATAAAATCTGGGAGGCACAGAACCATGGAAGTTGAGAGGAGAAAATTACAAATGAAGGATGTGTTTTATTTATTCATTTATTTATTAATTTTTGAGGCAGTCTCACTTTGTTGCCCTTGGTAAACAGCCTCAAACTCTTGGGCTCAAGTGATTCTCTTGCCTCAGCCTCCCAAATAGCTGGAACTACAGGTGCCCGTCACAATGTCTGGCTATTTTTCGAGACAAGTTCCGTCTTGCTCTAGCTCAGGCTGGTCTCGAATCTGTGAGCTCAGGCAATCCACCTGCCTCGGCCTCCCAGTGCTAGGATTACAGGCATGAGCCACTGTGCCCAGCTCCCTCCCCTCCCCCCCCCTTTTTTTTGTTTAGCGGACCCAGGCTGGTTTGAATCTGCCAACCCCAGTGCACAGGGCTGGCACTTTAAACATTGGCGCTACAGGAGCCCAGCTGAGGATGTGTTCTGTTTTAAATGATGTGTTGAGGGAGCTAAGGAAGGCAGTTGGATTTGGTGATTAAGGGATTATTGATGTTCTTCAATAGTGAATGTGAATTTGAGTGTGTGAAGTGGAGGTTGTATACTTTTTAGATAAAGTGACAATGTTGTGCAAGAGCCTGTAGTATTTGAGGAAAGCAAGATCCAGAGAAGATTTTGTGTGTGTATGTGTGTATGGTGGACATCTAAATATGTTAAACGAAGAGCAAACATAAATAGCACAGAAGGAAAAATTAAAGGTAATAGCAAGGGAGATTAAAGCAGAGCAGAGAGAGTGGTCAGATCACGGATTTAAGAGAAAATTGGATCAAAACATTGGAGTGCACCTAATAATTCATGAAAGTGGTTTAGTTATCACTGTATTAGCATTGTACTAATGCTGAGTACAATAAAGTAATTGGTTTTCATGTTGGTGCCCCCCAATTCTTTCTTAAATCACAACATCTCTTATGCTTAGTTTGGTCTAATATAATACAACTTACAAAGATTTGCATTTAGATATTTGTTTATTTATTTGTTTTATTTGTTTTTTTATTGAATCATAGCTGTGTACATTAGTTCAACCATGGGGTACAGTGTGGGGGCTTCACATGCAATCTGAGATATTTTATCACCCTGATGGTATACCGTTCATGACATTTTCTCGTTTACTATATGACAACATTTTTGATCCTTATTTAGAAGTTTTCTCCTGACCCTTCGAAAATGTACCACACATGTGATCTCACCCTTTGTCCCATCTCCCCCCACCATCTCCCTCCCCTTCCCTCCCTCTCCCCTTTCCCCGTCTTCCTGTGCAATAAATGGGTTGTAGTCTTCACTTGAACAACAAAGAATTTGTCTCATATTAGGGGTGTATACATTGGATACTTTTTCTTCCATTCTAGAGATACTTTGCTAAGGAGAACATGTTCCAGCTCCATCCATGTAAAAATGAAAGAGGAAAAGTTACCATTTAGATCCAATTTCCCATAAAATCCATAAGGGCAAACATTGTCAATGGCTCCCTTTATACTCGCCACACCCTTTGCCACCTCCACGTCATGAATCCCAGACAAATACACTATGGAGAAGAAGCATCAGACAAGTAAGTAAAAAGATTCCTTGGTGTTGATGGTTCCCAGCCAGATTTGGGAAGCAATAAAAGCTACCTTAAAATACCTTCCTGGTATTCAGAATCCCGTGGCATTTATGTGTTATATTTTACTCTCTGTGAGATTTGGGTTATTTCCAATGTTTGTTAGTATTAAAAAAGAAAAAAAACCTGCCATTCAGTGGATGACTTAAAATTCAATTATTTTTCCTTTAGGGTAAATTCTTAGTCAAATGACACAGAGAACGTTGAACTCTTTTTAAAGAATATCTAATTGTTTAATAGAAAGACTAACTCCTCTCACAGCAAGAGCATTGGGAAATGTACTGCCTAAAGTTCTATCGACATTGAATTTTATCATGATTATTAATTTTTGCTAGTGTGATTGATTAGCATTAATCCAGTCGGGCTGTTTTAACTCACATTGTTATGAAACGCCATACAAGCTTCTATGTGATGAAAGCCTTCTGAATGCCCCCAGATATAAACAACTAGGCAAGATACCTCAAGCTAAATACTACCTAGCCTAAAAGATTAGCTAATGTGGCATTACAATAATAAAGGTTATTCTTTTCTGGGACAAAGTTTATATCATACAGGAATCTTGTTTCTGCCTTTG
>CAUYON010098464.1:0-15129 GCA_963573935.1 Arctocebus calabarensis | reverse complement strand
TAGAAGTGTTCCCTTTTCTCTACATCCACGCCAACATCTCTGGTTTTGGGATTTTGTCATGTGGGCTAATCTTACTGGAGTTAGGTGATATCTCAGAGTAGTTTTGATTTGCATTTCTCTGATCATTAAGGATGGTGAGCATTTTTCGTATGTCTATAGGCCATGCGCCTGTCTTCTTTAGAGAAGTTTAGAGAAAGGACTTTAAATCAACACTTCTGTTGAGCGTAGTAAGGACAAAACAGTTCTGGGAGTATCCCCTCCTCTTTTGGTCTCTGGCCTTATTACTCCTACTGCAAAGAACTATAAAACAAGGAGACCAGACCCACGGATAACACTAGGACCCTTCCAGCTAAACTCAGTGACAATGATCTGCTGGTCACATAACTCCAAGGCAGGCACATTGAGGTTCACACTTTGTTAGTACTTTATTTCATGCTGAGAAGTTGGCAAACACATTTTTCCCTTGAGACTTGACACTGCCACAGTGAGTAGGGAATTAATACGAAGTCGGCCACATTCAACATTTGCTCCACATCCACTGTGGACCGGCGCTGCTCCAGCAGGCACTGGGAACACAGAGATATAAGTGTTGATTGCCAAGCATTGCAGGTGAGAGAAGCTCATCAGAGGAATGAGGTGTCGTGGGTGTTGCGACACAGGTACACAAAGGATATCTTCCTTGTATCCTTCCATTATACTAAATCATTTTGCTCTCAGTGTTAACCAGATGACCACAACGCAAATCCTTGCAGACCTTGTTCGACTGGATGATTTAATGCTTTCCTTCTGCTGTGATAAAGCCAAGGAGGCCTTTATAACTTTTTGGAGAATGTGTGTATGTGAAGCTGTTCCATGTAGGGATAAGGTAAAAGAAATGAATCCTTGGTAGTTGTCCTTTCAAGTCAAGTGTCTTGTTTAGAGCGTCATATGTGTGTGAGAGAAAGAGAGAGAGGAAAAGGAGAAAGAACAGCAGTATACAGCAGTCCCTCTAGTCTAGGGAGTTTATATTCCAAGACCCCCAGTGGATGCCTGAAACCGCAGATAGAACCAAACCCTATGTGTGTATGTGTATGTGTGTGTATTCATACACACACACCATGTTTTTTCTTGTACACATAAACTTATGATAGGGTTTAATTTATATATTCAGCACAGTTAAGATATTAACAACAATAACTAATAGTAAATTGGAACAATGAAGTAAAATAAAGGTTACTTGAATGCAAGCACTGGGACACCATCATCAATCTGATAAACAAGACGGCCCTTAAGTCTACGGTCGGCAGTCCCTGGGCCACAGGCCAGTACTAGTCTGTGGCCTGCGAGGAACCAGGCCACACAGCTTCACTGCCTGAGCTTTGCCCGCTGTCCCTACCACCTTGTTAGTCCATGGACAAACTGTCTTCCATGAAACTGGTCCTTGGTTCTGAAAAGGCTGGGGACTGCTGTCCTAACGTGACCCCTGTGCTGGGAGTATCCTCACGGGGAGATGCTGGGCAATGGAATGATTCGCCTTCCAAGCAGGACAGAGCAGGATGGCCTGAGATTTCATCACGATGTTCAGAACATCAGAACAGGATGCAATTTAAATTGTTTACTTCTGGAGTTTTCCATTTACTATTTTTCAGACTTCAGTTGACTGTGGGTAACTGAAAGTGAGGAAAGCAAAACCACAGACAAGGGGAACTACTGTGCCCTCTTTCTGCAAAGTGGTGGGCAGAGAGGGCTCTGGATGGGGTATCTGGATGCTTGAATAACAAGTTCTATGGTGCTGGCGGAGAAATCCCTGAAACTTTCAAGGTCTTGTCTTCTTCTTGACTCAAATGAAAGGGTTGGATTGGACGCTCCATAAGGTCACTTCTTATTCTAAAATTCTAAGTGGCATGTAAGTCAAATCTTATTTAAAATTCTCCTAAGGAGTTTCACTTTTTACCAGACTGTTTCCTCTGGGAGTTACACCTATGCTTGAGTTTATTAGAATATTCCATATGCCATTCACATATCACCTCTCAAAGGAAATCTAAAAGTCAGCAATCCTGTGCTCTTGTTCTGAAATACAAAATGATGGAAACTTAGCGTGCCCTGGCCAGCTGTCTCCTTCCCTTTCCTTCACCCCAACTCCAGTGATGGATTGATAATCTTCTTCTGCATTTCATAGGTGTTGGCAAGTTGAGCTCTGGAAATAAAGTTCAGAAGTGGGGAAAGGAAAGGAATTAAATTATCCCTCCCACCGCACATATTTCTAAAATCATATTTAAATGCCAAGTCTTTTCAATGGATGATCGTAAGACCAATTTGCCCATTTTAAACACAGCACTGGCTGTACTTTAAAAGAAAGACCCAAAATACATAAGGGAAGGAGGGCGCTTAGCCAAAGTGAATCTTCTGTACCAGGCAACTGAAAACAAGTTTAATCTTATAACGATCGTAACATTAGAACATTTTAATGTCGTTCTTGGAGAATGGATAGAAAGCAAATTTCATTGCTGATTTTCTCAGGGTGAAGTTTTAAGAGTATTTTCATGTAAATAATATAGAGCACCAGTAATTGATCAACATACTACCCTTTCACTCTAGTCAGAATTTTTGTGAGCTCTTCTAAATGGTAAAACATTTGGTTGCAAATTAATTTTCTTGTTCATGTCCACCATGGAGGTAATGTGTATTTGTTGCTAAACATTGCAGAACAATGCCTCGTAGTCTTCGGAATCTGTTCAGTGAGCTTAAAAGAACCCAAGAATACTGACCATGGCTTTGTCGTTTCCTAATTGACCAGTCAATTCCTAGATTTCCCCCACATCTCATATCATTGCAGAAGGTGTAGTCAGCACCCCTTTCACAACCCAGGGACACTGAGTTCCATAATTAGAAAGCGTTCTGCAACACCTGTGACTCTATAGCAGGCTTTCCCCTCTGGCTGTAGGAGTCCAGGAAAACAATGTTGGAGAGACTGTGCCCACTGCAGACATGCTCAACCAATAATGGAGAGGGAGTAAGTAAATAAACACCCCAATTTCCACACCTCTAATGGGAATAGCTTGGAGAGACATGTTGCACACAGTTGTAACTGGCTTGATACTACATTCTTTATTGCCTTCCTTCTCTTTTCTATCTTACCATCCAAAATACTTGCTGCTATTTTCTGCGTATGCCTCCCCCCAAAACTACTGGCACTCAAAATCTTGATCTTTGGGTCAGCCTTTTGGAAATCCCAAATCAAGATCCAAACGCATGTTTCCTATACCCATCAAAAGTGCTTAGATTGCAAGAATTAGAATGGAAGGGCACCTGATTAGCAAACCTGTTGAGTTCGATTTTCATTCGCAAAGACAGAGATCCAGAGAGACTGACCCCAAAGACACATTAGTAGTTCCTGGCAGAAAATGGATATATCTTAAGTGTTCCCAAGTTTCTAATCTGAGGGTGAGACAAAGTAGGACAGGACATTTTTGAACCAAAATATTATGTTTAGTAGAAGTCTATCACGGGATTTGAATTGAAGAATAGAAAACTCTATGGTGATATGCTGGGTGTAAGAGAACAAAAAATTAAGAGGATGATATATTATGTGATGGAGGCAGGAGTTATAGAGAAAGATACTATTATCACTATTATCATAGAGGATAAGATACAGAAAAACTGAAAAAAAGCTAAAAAATATTCTAGCCTCTTCAACCTCCAAAGTCTTATCAGTCAATATTTTGAATATTAAAAAAAATATATATATATATATGGTTAGGTCTCTCACCTTTGGAACAACAACTTGTCAGAACCCAGGACCCTCAAATAATAGAGAAGCCCTTCTCTGTACATTTTGCTTTAGGGCAGAAGATTCAGGCGTTCACCTGGCCTCTGGTTTTGCATGAGTGTGCTATAACTGATGCTTGTGTGCTTGACAATGACAATTTACAGCTGTGGCAAAAGTGGGAAAACCTAGAGCAAAGTAGATACCACAGAATCTTTAAAAAAAAACAAGATACCAGCCTACTTAAAGAGTGCTTTATGAAACTCATGTTTGTCTTAAATGAAATGGTAGAAGAGAAAGCACACCTCTAAATAATTTGTGATGCAATATAAATATTATTCTATGTGTGTGTTTGTTCTCTTTTGTCTAGACTTTCACATTCCTTTGACATGGGATCTCTCTGAGGCCTTGACATACTAAAATTATTCTAACAGTTTTAATTCTAAAATTATCAACTAACAATAATACATCCAAAGCAAAATGACATTCTTAATGGCACATAATCAAGTTCTTTATTTATTTTATTCCTCTAACATTCCCAGCAGGGTGCGTTTAAAATCGGAGTCAAATAAAGAATAGTCTTATTTGTTTTCAGTCTTGATTTTGTTGTTATGAATAAAGAAAGGGTTTTGAGCTCACGTTCAAGGTCAAAATAATAGAAGACTACATTTATCCCTAGACCCCCTTCAAACACATGTTTCTAGAGCAGGATTGTGGCAGGCACAATAAAGGCATAATCCCCTAATCTGTAATTATGTCATTATATATGGCAGACAAGACTTTGAAGATATGATTAAATTAAGGGTCTCAAGGAGAGGTCATCCTGGATCATCCAAATGGGCCCATCACGAGGGTCTTTATAAGGAGAAGCAAGAGGGTCAAAATCAGAGATGACTATGAGATGGAAGCAGAAGCTAGAGTGATGCCATTGCCAGAAAGGGGCCATAAGCCAAGGAAGGCAGACCACCTAGGAAGCAGAAAAAGACAAATCAATTTTCTCCTATGGCCTCTACGCCAGCGAGATTGTTTTTGGTCTTCTCATCTACTTGAAAATACCCCTTAAGGGAACAGAGTTTCCAGTTTTACAGGGAACTGAAATTAAAGGGTACATTTTCAAACTGTGATTAAAAAAAAAAAAAACATATTTAAAGGTTCTCATCTCATTCCTCCTTTCCAACCTCCCACTCCAAAACTTTAGCACCTATGATAAGAGGTATGGGTGTTCTACTGATAAAGATAGATGGACCCAAATTCAAGGGGGGACCATCAGCCCCCTTGGGCATGCTAGGGTGGTTCCATCTCTCTTGCCTCTCAAGTCTATTCCCTTCTTCTTGCCCTACATAGGGGTCTACAATAACCTGGAGGCCAGATCCATTTAGTTTTGCTTAGTCCAGGCTTCCAGGTGGTCTGTGGTGATTGTCACTGGATCAGCCTGGCTAAAATTGCCATATTGGCAATGGGTTTTGGAGATTGAGTGGGGTAAGGAGTTCTAACTGCAGAGGCAGTAGGGGGTTTTTAAACCCTTTTTAAAGTGGCCAAATCTATGAGAAAAATATGAATTCTAAGTACTCAAAGGAACACAAATTCGTATGATACTCAGCAACATGCTCAAAAAAGGAAGTCCAGGTGTTGGGGCTAGTGTTGGGTGGAGATGGAATCAGAGTAGAAATAAGCACGAGGGATCCTGCATTATGTCCTTCAGCCCTGGCTGGTATGAACTGCTTGACCCTGCTACATGAGTGGGTTAAATTAACGCAAAGGGCCAGAGCAGAGCACACATGGTCTCAAAATAGTGTCTTGCAATGAAGAAAAAACATTTCTTTATGACTGTCATGGCTGTCTGTTCCATGAACGATCATACTGCTATGGAGCAGGACTGCACACTTTTCAGCCCATGGAGAAACTGGTTAAGCCTTTTGCAATGATTATTATTTTTATCGGTCTTTAATTCATGCTCATGAACTACCCACAGCATAAATCGGGAAATGCTTTTAGGGCATCAATATTTTTCATTCTAATTTTTAATTAACAGCTGTCCTCATAATACTACTGGCAAAAATAATGAGATAGATGAGAATGGCTTTTTGGATTTTTTCAAATTAAATTTGAGTTCTAGAATAATGTTATGTGTTTAAGTCCTCTTTTGGGGGGGGTTTAATATTTAAAGAAGTTGATGTGTCCATGAGATAAATTGGGTCCGCATCCATCTGCCAGAATAAACAGAGATACATCCTTTTCGATACTGCCGTAGTTTTATCATCAGAAATTTGGACTGATAATAAGGAACTGCTACTATTGGCTAATTATTGTGAGAAAGAGAAGTTTAATCTCAATTAAGATAAAACTGAAATAATTATATTGGCAGGCATACTGTAATGTTTAAGTCTACAGTAATTGATTACTCTATCCATAGATAGCTCATTCAGCTTCTTAGATGTGCAGGTAATTCATCTAAGAAGGTCCATCAGGGTGCACTTAAAAGCAGAATCAGATGTCCCACAGAAGTAACATCACATTGATTTTATATTGGTGGCAAGTGGATTGTAATATCTGTTCTTGAAGGTTTTAGGAGAAAATTTTCTCTTGGTTTCTTTTCTTTTTTTGGTGCAGGATTCTGAGTTCTCAAATGTATGTCTAAGTATTTGAAGATATGGAATATGTTTTGAGTGTCAATGTTGACTCCATCCATAGTTATCCCTGTAGCTCACCTGTATAAGTATGCAAAAAGTCCTCTGTAGGGATGAAGATACAAGACAGGTTGCTAGGTTTTTATCCCTGAATGTTAACTCTGTAGTCAGCATACCTGGAATCTAAAGCATTTGCTCTCTCTTTTATCAGGGACATAGAAATAATCACGTAAGGCCCCTGTTAGAGAAGTAAAGTATGAATTCCCTGTAGTCTAATACTCACCAAAGACTCAGATGAGACATTTGATTTTGAGAGAGGCAGACTAAAAATATTAACTCTATTTCTGCAGGTCAGAGGTTCTCAATGCTAGCTGTATGTTAGGATTATTCCAGATACTTTAAGAACACCTATGCCCAGAACATTTGACTTGGAATTTGGTAAAGACTTCCAAGGGTCATGAGCCTTTGCAACTCCCCTAGAAACATTTGTTTCTTCAAATGAGGTTCACAGACCAGCAGCAGTGACATCACCTGGGAGGTGGTTAGAAAGTCAACATTCACCATGAGGTCCACCTGCTGCCTCAGAACCTGCATAATAACAAGATCCCCAGGAGACTCTAAAGTATCTGTAAGTCTGACAACCAGTCTTGTCTGTACACTTTTATTTGTATTATTAGATCATCAAAAAGCAGCACACCAGCAGAATTCCCTGGTGAAACATCATCATTGATTCTAGTTTCATGATTTGCCTGACAATCAGTATAAATAATCCTTTTGTGTCAATTATACAATTCTCATAAAAGACATTTTCTTATGACACACCCAATATTCTTCATGCAAGAGTTCATGCAATGAAAGTCTTTTTTGCATTTTAGTGATAGAAAAAGCTCATGTCACCAGATGAATTTAGTTCCTCCTTCATCTGGGCAGAAAGTGATTGCCAGGGGCTGGGGTGGTGGTGGTGGGAGTGGGGGATTGTTTAGTGGGTGTAGAGTTTCAGTTCTGCGAGATGAAAGGCATTCTGGAGATGGATGGATAGTAGTAGTGGTTGTCCAACAGTATGAATGTACTTTAGGACACTGAGCTGCAGACTTAAATATGGTTAAGAAGCTGAATTTTATGTGCCCTTTACCACACACACACACACACACATACACACAAAGAAATTCAAAAAGGAAGTGATTTTTACCCCCCTGGACTCAGGAGTTCCTTTGAAGCTGCTATTTCCTAAGCTCATTTAAGAAATTTTACCGTCAGGATTTTAGGAGCTATGATGCTAACATGATGATTTTAGTAGAGAAGTTATCTCCTGAACTATCATTTAGCAAATGGAATGTGGTGAAGAGGTACGAAATTCCACGCAAGGGGATGAGTTTGAGTGCAAATCGTAGAAGCCAGTGGGCATCTTTCCCTTGGGTTATTTTCCCTGAATGATTTCTCTAATTCTGGTGAGAGGAGACAGATACACAGCACAGATTCCCCAAAGGGATTACCAAGTCGGCTCTACCATGCTTGGAAACCTCAGTATCCAGGGTTTCTGCTCCCACAACCAAATCCAGAACCTCTGCTCGGACGTCTGTCAGCTGTTGGCAAAACAGGACTTCCTGTTTTCAAGATCATGTTTTAAAATGGCTCATAAAAGCTTTCTTGGATATAACTAGTCCTAGCAAAACAATATTTGGATGATTAATGTATAAATGAATCAGAAACATATGGAGCGAATTTCCCTTGGGTTTGGCAAAGCACACTTTGGACTTGATTCTGCCCAGGATATTTGAAAGATGGTTTCCAGTGTTTGTTAAATCAAACGTGGCTTCACTTTTCCCAGTTCCCTTTTATACTATGGCAGTTTAAAAGCGGACAAAGATTTCTTAAGGTTTCTTTGTCATAGCTTTTGTTTCTATACCATCAGATCTCTCTACAAACACAGAAAACGGAAGAGTTGCAGTTGATGGAGTATATGCTACAGCCATCAGGGACATTGCTACTCTCCCGTGGTTTCAGTATAGTTCAAGAGGTTTCTTTTTTAATTTATAAATGAAGGGTTTCAGATGGGTTATTTCAAAGACTAGAGACTCTCTTGTAGGGGAACTTTTTTTCAGTTACCTACAAAGATTCAAGCTTTCTATTCTTCTTGCAAACCTCAGTATCTGAACTCTGTGGGTGCAGGAATTTTAATGGCGTGCCACAGCACCTTCCATGGGGCCATAAAGAATGTTACTCTCTTGGACATCTTGGAGGGACATTTTAGAGAGAGAGAGAAGTCCAAAATTCTGATATGAGTTTCTTCCCTATTAAGTATTGTTAACATATTTTTTAATATAATAAAGATAAAACACCCTCTGTATTTGGAAACTATTTTATCCACAGGCACAGAACTATTAAGAGTGCTGTGGGAATAACCCATAATACCTAGACATTAGGGAAAATTTAATTTCTTACTATATCAGGAATATAGGCAAGTAAGTCTCAGCAATACAAGTTTTAGGAAAGTTAAAGACAGACTTCATATCTTGAAACAGGTTTAGAGATAATTTATATCTGAGGTGAAATGTAAAACAAGGATCATGTCTTTTTATTTCAGGTTATCCCAATCTAACAGACAAATACCATAACCCTGTGTCTCATTTCTTAATGAGCTCATCTGTAAATTACCAACTGTAGCTCCATTCATGTGAAATGCAACAGCGATTGAGGGAAATAATTCTTCTTATTAAATATGCATTATATTCTAGGAAACACTGAAATGTCCAGACCTTTTTTCACTAAGCAGCACAATGTAATGCAACACAATTAGCATGTCCAGTTCCTTCAGTTATCAAATAATTTTAATCACTTCTCTGCAATACTTAAAGAAAAAAAAAGGACAAAACAAAGCACAAAAAACAAATGCCCCAAACCTTTCTGTGGAAGAGAAGAATTTGAACAAAAACAAGAAAGTAGGAAAATGTGGTATAAAGAGAATATTGAAGAAGGTAAAATTACAAATAAGAAACTAGAGAACAAGATCAGGTGTGGTTGGCTCGGTGCCAGTTGCTCAGTGAGTAGGGCTCCGGCCACGTGTACTGAAGCTGGCAGGTCTGAGCCTGGCCCCGTTCTGCTAAACAGCAATGACAATTGCAACAAAAAAATAGCCCAGTGTTGTGGCCGGCACCTGTAGTTCCAGCTACTTGGGAGGCTGAGGCAAGAGAATCGCTTAGCCCAAGAGTTTGAGGTTGCTGTGAGCTGTGATGCCAGAGGGCAACAGCTTGTGACTTTTCTGTCTCAAATAAACAGGTGTTGTCAGCACTAATACTTCTTTTTCTCCAAGATCTGAAACTCCAAAACTTCTCCCTGCGACTACAACCTCCCAGGGTCCCTCTGCCTAGGTGTGCATCCTGGTTCTGTGGTTTCTTAGGGTGACTAGGAACAAGTTACCTCTTGGAGCCTCACTGTCCTCATCTGTAAAACTCTTTACGGGTTGTTGTGAGAATTAAATGAGATCGTTTAGCAAGAGCCTTCCACGGCTCCTGGGATACAGTGAGTGTTCAGAAAGCGACCTGTGGCATCTCTGCTCCCACATGCAGGCCAGACGTCCTGCTCTGGCTGCTGCTGACCCTCAAAGCAAGCTTGACCTCAGGCCCTCCAGACACCACCTCCACCTCACTCAAGGGTCCTCTTCAACCTCTTCCTCCTCTTGGCCCTCCGAGTGTGATCGGTAGCCAGGTCCTGTTGATTCTACCCGTAAACCATTTGTGGTCCGCCTCCTCCCCTCTGTTCACAGCGCTCACCAGTCTAGGCTGATTACCAGATTATCACGTCTTTACAATGTACAGCATTTACATCCCTCCCACCGGCAGACTGGGTTCATACCAGCAGTGTGGCCTTGAGCAAGTTCCTTTCCTCTCCCATCCACGCTGTACTTCCCTGTGGAAGGGAGGTGACTAATGGATTCCGGCTACTCACGGGCGTTCTCGTCCATAAAGTCGCTGTGAGCATCAAGTTAGTGAATACGGAACCATTGCCACCCGGGAAATGCAGGGTTAAGTCCCTGAGAGCTCATTTTCTTCAACTCGCCAGTACATACTGAGTTTATCAACATGAAACCAAGTTTGTTTCTCTCTGTGGAAACACGCCTTATTTAACGTTTACCGACGATTTGCTGACACTGAACCGGGGCCAGCAGCCCATCCCGCGTGCTCGAGCCAAGCGTACGGAACGCGGCAAGTCCCGCGCTGGCTGCAGAAGGCACGTCGCAGCCTTCCTGCCGTCAGGAGCATGGAGCTTCAGCGCTGCGCTCGGGGCCATTCCGAACAGAAAAGTCACCAACAGAAAAGCACCCAAACGCGAAAAGCACGGCACCAAACAGACGGTGCTAAGGACGCTGCTTACAGCGAGAGCGGAGACGGAGCAAAGAGCACCGCCTGCTTCTCCTCGGCTCCAATCTCTGCGGCTCTGCGCGTGTCTGCGCATGACTGGAGAAGCATTCAAGGACTGATTTGGGGGCTATAAAAAATACTTTTCTAGTGAGGATGTGAATTTTGTGAAAACAGAGCCCGTGAAAAATGAGGATCAACTGCACAGTACGCCCTCCTTATCTGCGGGTTCTGCACCTGTGGACTCACA
Organism: Arctocebus calabarensis; assembly: GCA_963573935.1. Lineage (NCBI taxonomy): Eukaryota > Metazoa > Chordata > Mammalia > Primates > Lorisidae > Arctocebus > Arctocebus calabarensis. The sequence continues at coordinate 4,152 of CAUYON010098464.1, read as the reverse complement.
AGGGATGGAAAAAATTAGGAATAAATAAATGATCAACGACAAATAAACAATACAACAATAAGAAATACAAATAAAAATACAGTATAACAGCTCTACCTAGCATTACGTTGCGCCAGGTATGATAAGTAACCTAGTGATGATTTGTGGTACACAGGAGGACGCCCACACATTGTATGCAAATGCTACACCCCACTTATGGAACTTGAGCATCTTCAGATTTTGGTACCTTCGGGGGCCATAAAACCAATTTCCTGCAGATACTGAGGAATGGCTGTATTGGTACCTAAATGGAACCTGTGAAAAATGAGAATTGACTGTATTTGTACTTGCTTTGCAGGTTTGCCATGCAGATTCAAGGACATAACCTAAGCAACTGCTAGGCACTCAATAAAAGGGAAAGCTCTTACTATTCTTATTGTTGTTTGTGACCATTACCATGCTCCATGGTAAGTGACGGCGCACCTGCCATCTCTCTCCATTCGCTCCACCTTACACGCAGTCTGAAGCTCTGATCAGGTCCCCTCTGGGCTTGAATTCAAGTTCTCTCCAATCCAATGCATCTAACGCTGGCCCCTTTCTTTCCGCCCTCTCCTCGATCAAAGCTAGCTTGGTCATCTTGTCCCATGCATGCTCTAGACATGCCTTCCTCTCTGAATTGGCTCCGGACTTCCGCTCCTTTGTTGGGAATGTCTCCTGCCCCTCTCCTTGTCTCCCCACACTCCCCCCAAATTGAAATATACCTAGTCACCGCTCTAGACTCTCAGGTTAACAACATCTCTGAAGCCTTTTTTGGCTGGAATGACTATCACTCTCTTATCAAGCTCACTGATTACTTTTTTCTTGTTCTCATGGAAGCTGTCATTTTGTATATTGTGTTAACAATTTTATGTACGTGTTTTATTTCTCTGAGTAGGCATGGGTGGATCTGATTCATTTTTTTCATATACTGCAAAACTCCTTGCACAGTACTGCATCCTTAGTATAGTAGATAACTGATGCTTACTGATTAAATACAATAACAAAAATAAAACCCATAGGTCATTTTTGCTTTATTGAAAAAGACATCATGTTTATAATGACAGATTTTTTATTGGAGAAATGCTACATATGAACAAACCAACTTAAAAAAAAAAGATTTCCTAATTTATATGAAAGCTAAAAGGAGCCGATACTAGTTTTCTTAAAGTCTGATGACTTATTCCCAAGCGTTTGTTCGTTATCATTTTCAGGCTCCAGGCCCTTTTATGGGTAAGTCACAAACCTTGAAATCAAGGCTAAGTAATCCAGACACAAACATATTCTGAATTACATCATAGTTTCTTTCAACACCTTCATTCTAATAATTCAAACAAGAGCACTCAACACTTGGAGAGAACATTGCATCCAAATAGCTGGGAGCTTGAGCAAACTAATTCAGTGCACTCACGCATACTTTTCTTGCCTCTGACATGAAGTCTAGTTTAAGGGTGAAACTCTGTGCTAGTGTTCTTGTTGGTGAGAATCAGAAGGTATGATCACAACACCTACGATGGAATGAATACTTCCTTCTTGGGCTCATACTTTAATTTTGATGAGAAAGGACACAACAGGGTCTTTTATTATAGAAGTTACAAGTTACTAAATGTGTGCTCTGCCACCAGTTTTATTTAAAAAATCAAGGTACATGTCATGTCTGCATGATTTTCCCTGTTATGTTGCATTCTCCTGTTTGGATACAGCACCCAGATTGCTACCAGCGAACCAAGATATGCCCTGCCAGAGTGTGCAAAAAGGCCCACTAACGGCACAGCGCACTCTCATCACTAGTGGGGAGGCAAAGAGGAAGCAGTGGGCACTCTCGCCTTCATCTGGGTACAGCTGCAAATCACCTGCTCCAGGCCTTTTACCACTTTATTGTTCATCCCTTCTCATGTATGTGAATTCAGAATAGATGTCAATCCCCCTGCATTGCCCGCATTTGTGAGGACAACTCAGCTGTGACCTGGGGCTCCCATCCATGTCTCTGAAACCACAGATCTAAAATTTAGAAAGGAAGCGATTTGTAAAAATCTCTTGCAAAATATCTTCCTTAGTACTTATAGATGCTGTTTCAAGAATAAATCAATGTGTGTGTGTGCACATGTGTACCCACGTGCATGTATTTAAGTAATGACATCACTGCATGCACTGTGAACACTGGTGGGGACAGAGAGGGTTGGGGCTGACTGAGAAATGGTGAAGAGTGGCCTGATCATGCAGAACAGGGCAGGACCCCAGATGACAGGCTCCATCTTCCTATAAGAGACAGAATATGTAAAGGGAGTGGAAAATCATCCAGAAACGTGCCATAATCCATCTGACCTCAATGGAGATGCTAAGTCAAAACTATGTTAAACCCATCCTCCAAGAATAGCTATCACCACAAATATGCAACCTTCCTCGGGCCAATCCACTTGTTCTTTGACAGAACACCTATGCAGAAGTCAATAAACAAGGTCCTCACTTTCCCTCTTAAGTTTAAATACTCCAGGAGATCAAGCTTCTCTTGAAGCATGGGCTGGGTCAACCAGGCTGCCTTCCTAATAGCAGACTGGGTACACTATTTTCCTATATGGAAATACCATGTTCCTTTATGGATCTGATCAATTCCTAAACCAAAAATACATCTTTTAATGAGTTTTCTTAATTAAGTTGGTGGCTGTTCTGGGCTGAATTGTGTATTCCTCAAATCCCTACATTCAAACCCGAATCTAGCTTTTTCCAATCTTTTTTTTAATCTCACAGCACACTTGAACCTTTAGTTAAACTTCCATAGCACAGTTAAAATATGTTGATTAAAAAATAAAAAAAGAATGTGCTTATGGTACTTTGAACTTCTTTCAGAATAATGTAATTAATGGTTTTTAAAAAATTTCTTGGCGCACCTAAGATCCTCGCACAGCACCACAGCACACAGGTTGAAAATCACTGCCTTAATCTCTAGTACTTTAAAATGTGACTCTATTTGGCAGTAGGACCTTAAAGAGGTAATTACCTTTAAATGAGGTGATAAAGTTGAGGCCTGATCTGATCTGACTGGCACCCTTACAGAAAAGAACAGGATAAAATGCTCACAGACCAAAGGCAGCCATGCGAGGACACAGAAAGAAGGCTGCCCTCTACAAGCCAAGGAGAGAGAGACCCCAAGAGCAAACAACCTTACCAGCACTTCGATTTTGGACTTTAAGCCTCCAGAATTTCGTGAATGTGATTTTCTGTTGCTGAAGCTATCATGTAGTATTCTGTTATGGCAGCCTTAGCAAACTAATTCATTAGCTATGGATTATCCAAGGTGAATTTCTTCCTTACTATCAATAAGAAAAGTCTGGTTTTCAGTAACACTCACATTCCTTCTGTTTTGGTCAATTTTCCTTATTCCTACATAGTTCTTAACACCTGTTTGCTCAGCTCAACTGGAGTTCAAGTCCCCAACTTTGTTGAGGGGGATGTTTTTGGTTATGACATGGGGGGAATCTCACTTGTTTCTTTTAGATACCCCAAGAGCAGGGTAGAAATTCTTTTCACCATATTATAAAGTGAGAAAATAGACTCAACTGCACATTTACCCAGGACAAATGACTAAATTTATGACCACGTCTTTCTACACCACTTTCTCTGCTGGTTTTTTTCCATATTCCACTTTTTTCTTTTTCCCTAGCATTTCAGTATTTTCGATTTGGGGTGTTTTTCCACCTCGAAATTGGCTTCCTTGTTTTTGAAACTTATGTCTTCCCTTTCTGTCATTCTGTTGGATTATTTTTTATGTTTCTCTTAATTTTAGACATTGCTGTTATCTTTGTGGTGGCTTCTCAGAAGAAGACACCTGACACTAGTCTTAACTCTGCCTTCTTCATGACAAATTCCAAGGGAGAATTTTTTTTTTTTAAATCCAGCTGATTAAGGTGCCAGCCACGTACACCTGAGCTGGCGGGTTCGAATCCAGCCCGGGCCCGCCAAACAACAATGACGCTGCAACCAAAAAATGGCCGGGCATTGTGGCGGGCGCCTGTAGTCCCAGCTACTTGGGAGGCAGAGGCAAGAGACTCGCTTGAGCCCAGGAATTGGAGGTTGCTGTGAGCTGTGATGCTACGGCACTCTACCCAGGGTGACAGCTTGAGGCTCTGTCTCAAAAAA
>CAUYON010098463.1:0-19139 GCA_963573935.1 Arctocebus calabarensis | reverse complement strand
GATCTCTAAGTATTCTCCAAATATCTTTCCAAAAGGAATGTACTAGTTTGCATTCCACCAACAGTGTAGAAGTGTTCCCCTTTCTCCACATCCACGCCAACATCTCTGGTTTTGGGATTTTGTTATGTGGGCTAATCTTACTGGAGTTAGATGATATCTCAAAGTAGTTTTGATCTGCATGTCTCTGATCATTAAGGATGGTGAGCATTTCTTCATGTGTCTGTAGGCCATGCACCTGTCGTCTTTAGAGAAGTTTCTCTTCAAGTCCTTTTCCCACCCTGAGATGGGATCACTTAAGTTCTCTGTGTATTTTGGTTATTAAACCTTTGTCTGAGGCAGAACCTGCAAATATTTTCTCCCATTCTAAGGGCTGTCTGCCTGCTACACTTACAGTGTTCTTAGCAGTGCAGAAGCTTTTTTAGTTTGATCAAGTCCCAGTAGTGTATTTTTGATACTGCTTCAATTGCCTGGGGAGTCCTCCTCATAAAAAATTCACCCAGGCCAATTCCCTAGAGAGTTTTCCCTGCACTTTTATTAAAGGTAGAGTATCAATGTCTTTATATAGTGATCAAGAAAATGCCATGAAAGCTATCTGTAACAGTATGATCAAAATATTTCTGATTGTATATGAAGCACATTGTGCACTATGATTGCACCAATGTACACAATTATGATTCAATAAAATTATAAAAAAAAATGAACAAAATATACCAACAAGCATTTCATTGAAGATGATATACAAACAGCAATTAAGAACAATGGAATTCTGGGGAAAATGTGGAGTAAGGTGAACATTCCATATGTTGCGGGTGCAGAGTGCATGTAGCACCTCTGGAAAACGATTTCACAATTTCTTACGAAGAAACTTTTAAACATATCACCATCCAGCAACTGATGAGTAAAGATTATGAATAAAATTAATCTGAAAGTGTTACATACTTCATGATTCCATTCATACCCCATCCCAAAATTACAGGTTATCAGGGGTCAAGTAGAAGGTGTGGATGAAAGGGAAATGACAGCAGCTAAACAGGGACAAAAAGGAGGGAGGGGTCTTTGTGGGGACAAAAATTTTCTCGACTACACCAATGTCAATATCCCGGTTGTGATAATACCACAGTTTTGAAAGATGTTACCATTAGGAGAACCTGGGTTAAGGGTACACTGAATCCCTCTGTAGTATTTATTTATTTACTACAAAGTGCATTCAGATGAACGATTATAGCAATTAAAAAAAAAACAGAGTAATAAAATCATTACCTCCAAACTGAATGGTTTAGCATGACATAGATGTATTGTCTTACATTTCTGGGAGTCAGAGTCCAAACTCAAGGTGAAAGCAGGGATGCACACCTTCTGCAGGCTTGAAGGTGGGGTCTATTTCATTACCTCTTCTGGGTTCTTGAGCTGCTTCCCTTGCAATTTTGCTTGTGACCTTTCCCAATCTTCAGAGCCAGTGCTGTTGCTCCAACCTGTCTTTCTTTCTGTGTCTCTGCTCCTGTCATCATGTCCCCTTTTGCTTCTGTGACCTCCTTCTTCCTTCTACTAAAGACATCCGTGATTATAGCAAGGCCACCTGGAGTAATCTTGGTTAATCACGTCTTCCAAGTCGCTTTACCACGTAAGATCCACTTGCTTCTTGCATTAGTACAAGGCTATTTTGTGTGTGTGTGTGTGTGTGTGTGTGTGTGTGTGTGTGTGGAGATGCATTATTTTATCTACAACACTAGCTAATAATATATTTTCAGAAGTATTAAAGATAAGACCATGGTCTTTATTGCCAAAGGTTGGTAGAAACTGAATTCAAAGAGTAAAATTGTTTTAAATTTACATATTTTTCTACAATAATTTTTAATTCACAAGATGAGAAAATTATTAATCTACTGACTAAGTAAATGGCTATATCCAAGCATTTAAAGCCATTGACAATGTAAGTATCTATTGTAGTATTAAATGATATATGGAACCAATAAATTGCCATTATATTACAAGACAATTATTACTTTCTTAAGACAAATTTAAAAATCATATTTGATAGTCAAATATCCTAGTATAATTTCAGTTATGTGGTTTAATTATTGGTAGAGTTTCAATATAGAGCTAAAGGAAATTTTATGGTTGAAAGATAAAGTCTATTTGTTTTAACATAAGTTTCCCATACTTAAGGAGAAAACACAAAGAAATTCCCCAAGGAAAAACATAATTACTTTGATAAACAACCTTTATCGAAAATGTTTGAAGGAATATTTCTTCCGGGTACTTTGCAGTTGAAATGAAATTTAATGGAATTAAATAAGACTCTGTTTCAGACATCTAACCTGAGTCACTGACTCATTTTTATTTTGTCCATGGCCAAATCTAACAGAGTTTAAAATCAGTATCAATTTGTGCATCAGGAAAATTGTAAAACTTTGCATTTCATTTGTTTGTTTACTTTGTCTAGGGGAAAATTTCATAGGTTTAAATATACACGTAAGTATTAAAAGTTAAAAAGTTAAAAATCTCCTGATGCTTTGAACAAAATTACATGCTAGATGGTCTGCTAGTATTGTTTGTGCAATCAACTTTATTTTCTATGCTATAGGTCAAAAATATTCTCCTATGTGTTGCTATTATCAGATAAGATTAGCAATGCAATGATATAGACACATCTCGCAGAAGGGCATACCATTTGATTTCAGTGCATGCGTTTTCAGCATTTCTCTCCTCAGTGCTGTCATCAGCCTGATTCATCAGCTTTGAGTTCTGAAAAGTCCTTTGGTCTTGTCTCTTGTTTGTCCAATGTTCAGCCAAGGCAGCAGTTCTCTGCAACTAGAAAAATAATTGTCAAAATTGAATGCTGCTATTTATTCCCCAATTTTCTTTCATGCAGTGAAGATAAAAAATTATTTTCAAAAACACTTCTGAATAAAATTAGTCAAATTTATGAGTATCCCATTGGTAGTATATTTGGATTTGTTTCCACAAAAATAAGAATACCATATACCATGCAGAAAATGAGGCAGTCAACAGTTCGAGGTTGTGATGTGCAATCCAGCTATGTGCATTGAGTAAATACATTTGAAACACTTCCCTATTCAACAAGTTATATTTATCATATTCAAAGCATGTGAGATACTAACAAGTTTAATTACAATCCCATATATTTAACAAGTATTTATGCAGTACCCACCACTTACCAGATACTGTAGCAGGTGTACAGTTACAGAAGTCAACATAAGGCAAAACTCTTACTTTCTCAAAACTTGCACATCCTACGGAATAGATAAACAAATATGTACATGAGTGCACAAAACAGCAGGAATGATGTGTGTAATGAGAAACACATAAATGAAAATGAGAAAAGTGATGTTTGGCTATTTTATATAAGATGACTATGTAATACTCTGGGATGAAGAGAAAATGGAGGCAATCTGAAGCACACAAAAATAACCACGTTTTTATCTGGGAAAAGAGATGCGAGAACAATGCACACAAAACTTTAAGGCAGGGCCTTTTTGCCTTCAAGGAACATCAAGAAAACCAGTGTTTATGGAGTGAGCGGATCAGTGTTGGGAAGAAGTTTTATGAAGGTAAATGATAGAGACGTCTCTGGGGCAGGTCAAAGGATCCTCTTACAGGGCATAGGAAGAGCTTTAAAGGTTCTTTGAGTAAGATGAGGCACAACTAGAGAGTCTCATTTGGAGAAAGAGTCATGTGCTGAAGCACTCTTGGGTAGTTCTGAATCCTGAATCCTGGGACTTCTTTACTGTTGTGATGGAGGTGCCAAGAGGAGTCCCCTTTGGTGTATATTTCAAAGGTAGCATCTCTAGAATGGGGGAGTCGTTTGACTAAGTGATGTGTGGGAATGAGAGGGCTTGAGAATACCTTAAAGTATTTGGGACCCGAGTAGATTAAAGCATACAAGAACTATTTTCTGAGATAGGAAGACAAAGATGGAAGGAAGTCTGAAAAAAATATGTTAAAATTTTATTTTGTGGGGGTTGCACCTGTTACTAAAAGGAGTAGGGTGCCAGCCCCATATGCTGGAGATGGCAGGTTCAAACCCAGCCTCGGCCAAAACCAGAAAAAAATAAAACAAACAAAAAAAAACTTTTATTTTGCATAACTCAAATTTGACATGCCAGTGGTGCCCTGCGTCTCTCTTGGATCATTCCATACTAGGGATGATTCCTAATTTTCAGAAATTTTAGAATCTAGATGTTAAATGTGACTATTATTAGACATCCAATTAGACAATCTTACAAATAATTATAGTTAAAATAAAGGTAATAAATATTTAAAACCTATCTCTTCCTGATCATTTTACTTCATTTTACTTTCGCCAATGCTATTAACACTCACGCCTATTTTATCTGTGTGTTGGAAATGCTCCTCTGTGGTGCAGCTTGCTGAGTGTTGCTTTACAGCCCCATTCATTATCATCATACTGGGCTTGAAATAGCTCAGAATATGCTATTATGAAAGTATTTAAACTGCAGAATTTTTCAAATGCTACAAATCACAACTTGATTTTTAATTTCCTGGAAATAAGAATGTGATGGAAAATGATAATAAATGCAGATTAAACTTAAAAGTTTACCATGGCTGTAGCTGTTTCATTGTGAATGGTACAAAAATATTGACAGATTATTCTTTCCGTATTCTCAAGCTTTTATCCAATTCAACAAAGGAGCCACTCACATCATTGATATACATAGCACTAGAGAAATGTCTTCATTGTTTAATTTTCATCTTTTCCTTCAAGGCAAATGAAATATCAGACAATATTTATGTCAGAATTGCTCTCATTCATCAGTGAAAAGACTTCTTTGCTAACTCAGAAAATAATCAAGCATTTCTTCACAGTCTGATTTTGTCAAATCATGGTTAATTTCAGCCCCAAGTTAGCTATGGATTAAAGGATTCTGCTCAATGAACAAACTCTATGAGAAGTCATTGACTATATAGAATTTTGATAAAAAATAATCTATATTTTGATACTGTTTTTAATTTTTGTGGTACGAATACTTTATGTCAACCAAATTCGTAATGAACTTACATATGCACATGTATACATCCCAGAGTCCTGGTTCATAAACCCATAGTGTCTGTGATGGTTAATTTTATCTGTCAACTTGACTGGGCCATGGGATGTCCAGATAATTGATTAAATGTTATTTCTGGGTATGTCCCGGAGGGTGTTTCTGGGTGAGATTTGCTTCTTGATCAGTACACTGACTGAGGATCACCCTCACCAATGCTATCACCTGGTTCATTGAGCGCCTAAAGACAGAGGAAGGCAGAATTCTCTCTGTGCTTGAGCTGGTACATCCATCCTTTTCTACCCTTAGTCATTAGTGCTGCTGGTTCTCAAGTCTTCAGTCTTGGGATGGAATAGCCCAGTAATTATTCACCTTCCACTTGAAGATAGCACCTCATGAGTCTTCTCAGTCTCCATAATTGTGTGACCTAATTCTTCATGGTATACCTACCTATACCTTCTCATAAGGTATACCTACCTATACTTAGTGGTTCTATTTCTTTAGGCAACACTGACTGATAGAAAAGTAGAGAAAACTCTGGAGCAAGAAATTACTTTGTTCTCTACATTTACAACATCTTTTCTCAAATTTCCATAGATCTGAACACTACAGATTCATTTCTTAAGTGCTGTCACTTGCACAAAGCATTTCTTAGCTCCCCTATAAAAAGTAAATTCCTCAACCAACGAATTGATTTTAAAAGAATAAATTGACTGTATGAACTGAACAACTTCTTCAGTGGGGGTTTGTGAATAACAATGGGAGAAATGCAGGTGAAATATTGGGAAAGCAGGAGAAGGGTGACACTAAAGAATTAGAGAGTAAAGTGAACAAGAGAGCAGGAAGGAAGAGAAAATAGGGACACAAAGGAAAATGGGTGTGATTAAATTGTGGGAGGAAGAAAGAGAAATCATTTCAGGATGAAGGGATAGGTGGAGTAAATCTGTGTCATTTTTGTAAAAGAAAGAAGGGAAACAGGTTGAGAAATTTAACAATAAGTTAGGTAAGAGGCAATTCATATAAGAAACATCCTTTCTTGCTATAATCCAAGACATCTGCTCAAAATAAGAAAACATGGAATAAAAGGAGACCCTCATTTTCAGGATATGATCACCCATTCATAGACCTCGCCACCTCCATCAGCAAAAGTAAAATTGGTGGTGAACATGTTGAGGTAAACACACTGCAAAAAAACAATGAGGTTAAAATTTGGATTGCGTTTTGGCATTAAAACTATATATAAGCTTTTAAAACAATAATCATAAGATTTAAGTGCATGGTAGGACTTTCTAATTCTGGGAAAATGTGCCACACTATCCTTCCAGCCACAGTCAGCTCATGCCCCCCTTTGACTCTCCTGTTTTCTTGTTGGTCACCACAGAAATATAGGAATTGTTGAGGTTCCCTCACCCATAGACTCCTCTAGTTACCATATTGTCCTCTACGTGACTCTACATGTCCTCTTCATGTATGTGACTTCTTTCGATTTCCTAACATCTTTTGCCACGTATTGATGAGCATGGTGGTGGCACAGCTGTGTTTTTAATCCAGGCCTCTGTGGTTGGATCGTTCTTCCTCATCTTTCATGTCCAGCATCAGCAGGCCATACTGCACTCCACATATATGGTCCCTCCAAATGACTTAAATATTTTGTCTTGAATAACCGCACTTCATTCTAATCAATTTTTATGAAATTCTTAGTGATTCCAATTTCCACATAGATGAGTCTGCATTGTCTGGCACATTTTCAACCAACGGTCTTCCCCCATGCTTCCCGTGCTCCTGTCTACCAACGGTCCTCCCCCATATTTCCCATGCTCCTGTCTACCAACGGCCTTCCCCCATGTTTCCTGTGCTCCTGTCTATCAACGGTCTTCCCCTATATTTCCCGTGCTCCTGTCTACCAATGGTCTTTCCCCATACTTCTTAGGCACACACTCCCATTTTTCTATTCCCTAGAATTTGGTATTTTAAATAATTATAATCCCTCTATACTCTTCACCTTTAAATGTTACCATTTACTCCCCAGTGAACTTCAATGCCTAGGATCTCATAAACCTATTGGGATTTATAATCATTAGCATATTCAAACATATTTACAAAGTTGCTCACTGTTCCTCATTTTCCTATCTCCTTTCTGAACTTGCTGAAATTTCTTGGTGAATCAATTATTCATTCATGGCATATACCAACAATTACCTTGTCTCTCCTTGAATTTCTCATAATGTCTGGGAAAAATTACACCTGAGTCTAATTTATATTTGCATTTTTATTTGTGCTTAAACCTATATAACAACCATGAATCTTATTTTTACAAAAATCTGGAAACAAACAAAAACAAAACAAATACAATTTTTGGTCCCACTTTAACATCATGATTAACAATATGAAGTAGAATCTCACTGTTTCCCAATAATCACTCTGTAGTTCATTAATTTTTGTCATTGTCTTACTCTTCTAGACTAATATTTCATACCATTTTTGACAAACATTTAACACCATCAGCCACTCTTCCTTATAGTTGAAGATCTGAGAAATGGAAGTAGTTAGAAGTCCCTACAGGTTGTTTGTCACCAACAAGTCCTGTTGCTTACTTACATCTGAGCCCATAACTCTACCTTCTCTATATTAACTATGAATGACTGTGTTCTACATCTACATTATCCCTTCTGAAATGAATTGTTCCTGTTCTCTCCTCAGCATCCTCAGTTCTTGCCTATAGAACATACAGTAGAAACTCCATCGTTGACCACCTCCCTACACTGATCATCTCCTGAAGCTGACCTTATTTTCAGGGACTGGACATGGACCACATGTATGTGTCAGTATTAGGCCTTGTTCTTTATGCTGACCACCTCTATATGTTGATCAGTTTTTGCATTCCCTTCCATGGTCAATTTACTACTTCTACTGTATACCCATTTCATTTGCCCCTTTGCTAACTATGTTTTCTCCTCCTCAAAGCAAAAATTAATTAGGTATTGCTATTTTGATTTCCAGTATCTCTGACACATTTTCTAGTAAATATATATCGAAATAGAATTTACATCTATCACTGTGTTGAAGAAAATCTAATTAAGGACAGACACCCCAATTATATCTGATAACTTCTGCTCAGATATACCCTTTTAAATCACTCAGTGGTTCAGATTCCATGGATCGCATACACTTCTTGATAAACCCAATCTCCTGGTTTGCCATCTATGCCTTTGGCCTCTCTTACTCCGTCTCTCCTCTGCTAGTGCTTTTCATCTTCCCAACCTTCAGATGCTGGACTCTTAGCATTTTTTCATACACATTCCTCTATTTTCTCTATAAACTCACTTTTTTGGTCACCTCATTTACTCTCATTGTTTTGAGTATAAAATAAAACCTGACTCCTCCCTTCCCAAACATATTCATAAAAGTTGGATTTTTCCTGGAGAATTCTTGAGGTGCTGATGTGAAAATCCATGTAGATTACTAGTAATTGTCTTTAAAACATTATGTTACACAAACAAGCTTCTGGTATTTCCTGCAAACTTGCTTCTTTCCTTGATCTCTTCCTCTGTAACCATAAACTCAATTTTTTTTCCTTGTACCAAATTAAATCCTTAGACTCATTCTTTTCAAATATTTTCCTCTCACACTGTGTGTGACATCAGTCACCAATGCCTGAAGGTCATACTTTCAAACAATATCCAGAGTTTGACCTATTTATACCATTTCTACTGCTACATCTTTTGGCCCCAGCCATCATTATCTTTGGCTTAGGTTATTGTAACCATTTACTGTTTTAATAATAACTTGGTAGAGAAAAATGGAAATTCTACTGGATATTTCAAACACCAAGTATTTCTTTTCTTTTCTTTTTTTTTTTGCAGTTTTGGGCCAGGGCTGGGTTTGAACCCTCCACCTCTGGTATATGGGGTCAGCGCCCTCCTCCTTTGATCCACAGGTGCCGCCCCACACCAAGTATTTCTTACAGGAAAGTTGGAAAGCCAAACTGCAAAAACAAGTACCTGAGGTAATGTTAACTTTTATAATGGCAAGGCTCAGTACATCTCTGAAGACTAGGGAAGCAAAAGAGAACATGTGGCATTACTAGACTTTGGGATGATGGAAAAAGGCCCAATCAAGGTGGAAGTTTAAGATGTGAAGGTATTTGTAGATTCTCTGAGGGAAGTCACAGACAGCAGGTACAGGAGAAGCCACAGCAGACTAGTGCATGACAGAGGTGGTGTTGTCTAAGTGGTCCGCCTCTTTTCTGGGTATTGCCAAGGCCAAGTCTTCCGGGAGTGTCAGAAATCTTTGTCTCATTCCCCAGAAGAATATATGTGAAATCTGGATGAGGTGTGCTAGATTATGTTACGCACATATTTCCTTTTAATTTCCTAACAGGTCTTTTCATTGTGTAGCTAAGGAGGAGCCAGGAGAAGAAACTGATGAAAAGCCAGTGTTGTCTGATTTATAAAATAAAGGTAATAATTTTAAGGTAAATTTTAGTGTGAAGTATTTTTACCCTAACACTTCCCCAAATATTCATAGGACAAATTGATGTTGTTTTACCTCCAACACTTACATAAAACAATGTTTGTTTAACAATAGGAGATTAATAGATGAAAATACAGTGAATATACAAGTTTATATTAATAATATGGCATCTAGCATTATTGAAATCTGAACATATTCTGGATCATCTACTGCTATTGAAATCTATAGATTTTCTTTTTATAAACTGCTTGGTGTCTGGTAGAGAGAAAAAAATGCTCTTTTCTAAAAATGATGATAATTTTAGTCAGCAATTATGAACACAAGTCATTCTTCTTAGGACAGTTAATTGAACGTGCAATAATTTATACATTAAATAGAAAGTCATTCCAGGCTTCAGTAACTACCAATAGAACGGTACTGCTCCACATCCAGTCATAAATATGCAGCTCTTATTTCAAACATCTCTCTGTTACGATAACATAGAGCAGTGATTTCTATGTACCAACATGAGATCTCTAAGAACATAAAAGTTTGAAGTATAGACACAAGATTCCCTTTTCTTCTGAATGTTAATACCCTCCCCTAAAATCTGAGTACCTATGTCAAATGGTAAGCAAGTGATGAGTTACACAGTTGCTTTTCCAAAGCAGGTACCTCTCTAGAGAGCCGCAAGTGAAGAGATCACAACACTGGAATGAGTGGCCATCATAGGTAGCATGTGCGGAAAAAATAAAAATAAAAAATAACATGAAGCCAGATAGCATTCTCTTTACTCTCTATATTCAATATTATAACAAATTCCCCCAAATTATGAGAAGCTACACACCCCATAGTTTCTACATGACTTCCTTAGAATAAATTCTGAATAACTGAGGATGGGTTGCATCTCATGGTCATGGCAGTATTTCTATAGAAGTCATCAGCGACTGCAGAAGGCCACTTCCAAGTGTATAGCAGGGAGATTCTGGAGAAGGGGAACATTTATGATTGGATGGTAAGGCTTACATTGACGTGAGGGATGTTTGGTAAAAGATTATACTGTTGGTAAAATATAAATTTACATGAAATAACTTCAACTGAAAATGGTTTTTCTATGCTTTATTCAAAATTATGATGTTGAAGCATATTTATAGGGTATAAATATTTGAGTAATTTTACTTAAAATGCACAGATTGGTTATACATTTGTTCATGAAGGTAACACAAGTATGATAATATTTTCTTTTTAGAGATAGAGTCTCACTTTGTCACCCTTGGTAGAGTGCTGTGGCATTACAGCTCACAGCAACCTCTTCCTCTTGGGCTTAGGCGATTCTCTTGCCTCAGTCTCCTGAGTACCTGGGACAATAGGCGCCCGCCACAACGCCTGGGTATTTTGTTGTTGTTGTTGCAGTTTGGCTGGGGCTGGGTTTGAACCCACCACCCTTGGTATATGGGGCCCGTGCCCTACTCACTGAGTTATAGAGAGGGTGGCCATAAAGTTCACGTGCAATTTAAAATAGTGTGCAATGTTGCACACAGCTTTATGGCCACCCTGCATTTTCTCATTGTCAGAATCAACAGAGAAAGAAAGCAAGCCAAACAAAAACTGGAAAGAGCTTCTATTTTAAATACTTCTTTGGAAGACACTTCATTTTACTGTGAGAAAAAAATAGGCATTTGCTTTTTATCTTTACCATGTAATTGAAATTGCTAGTATTGCAAGTAACACTGTATTGACAAAAACAACCTCCTAGAGTGGTTCCTTTTCTGCAGTGAAAGCACTTTGTACCCACAGAGACAAAAGCAGTATGTTTTGTTGTCTGAAATGCCTTAATGTGTAATGATAATAGTGATGCTTCTAGGAGTAAAGTACTATACTACTTCAATATTGGGAGACATACTGAGTTCTAGTTCAACAAATTGTACTCCTCGTCCAATTTTATGAAATACAGATGTGCTAGCCATGAGAGATAACATGAATTAAAACAGACCTTCAGGCAGCATTGCATGCATCTAAATTTTCTATTATTTTCTTTTTTTTTTTTTCCATAGAACAGTTCTCATGGAAGGTTAATCCCTGGTTTAAAAAGCTATGATGTGATACTTTCATATGCTCATGTCTTACTCAAAAGCTCAATTATAATAATTTTTATTCCTTATCCTTTTATATTTATCTGTACATGTAAAAACTAGGGTTAAAATCTTCAAATTCTGAATAAGCTCTGGGCCTTATGCATGCATCATGCCAACTAAACATTACTATATTTTACTGAGATTTATCAGAACAAAATTCCAACTGATTTAACAATGTTAATACATCAATTTTGAGACTCCTTTATTATGATATTATTTTTACTTTATTATCAGTGAAGTTGGGCACAAATCAAAATAACAAGGCTATATTTTTGTCTCCACTTATCCTTCTTCTGAAATAAAATTCCTGGTTTCACATAACAAAATTATTGCTCTCATGACATTTGTATTCACGGAAGACACACTTCAAACTCGATAAGCCCACTGGTAGCTATGGGATCTAAAATGTAATAATAAGAAAACAGTAGGGCTTGGTGTATTGTGTGTGTTTTTGAAAAACCAAATGACATTGCCATCACAGTGTGATCTACCATCACAGAGCTGATCATTTGGTTATCGTTATATCAACAACTACACACGTATGAAATTATCTATTCAAAGCTTTTACGATTGTGGAATGCGAGCTGCATAGCAATGATTTTATATGAAGATTTTGTGGAACATATTTAAAATAACTGAGACCTTACAATTTTTAGAGGTTATCCAATAAAATAAAATCCAAATAAGTTTATTTTTTCCAGTTTACTTTTTTTACAAACCATTTATTCTCATATAATCTAATAGTATCATGGGGACAAGATTTGCTAATGATATTTGCAGTAAATTCCTTAGCTTTCCTTGTACCAATATTGATATAATCTGGCAAAAGAAGAATAATTCTCATACTTTTGAAGCAATCTATTGAAAATGTGATTTGACTGGATACCTATCCAGATGATCAATTGACACTTAATATAAAGACACATTACATGTGTTGGTGACAGGTTTAATACTTTCCACTATTCTTATCTTTAAATTGTGTTGGCAATACCTGAGTTATTTATCATTGTAGCAATATAGTCTATTATAACATATTTGCACTCAAACTGGAAAAAAATTCTGGTAAACAAAAGTAGAAAAGTAAAAAAAAGTTAAAGAAAAATGATAATTTTATAGCTCTCCAGTTAAATCAAACTAACCCAAGAAAATTTTATTGGGAAAGTCAAGTAAAATTGCTATCCAGTTACCTATTTTTGGAGAGTAGCTTGGAATGTAGTATTTTTGGAAAGTAGTATGCCTTATGACATAAAGTAATTACGGGTTCTTATTTATATGGAAGGAGATTTCTTTTTCTAGAAACTTATTTTCTTCAAGATCTAGAGCCAGTAAAATATATTTAATATTATCTTATTAATTCCTAAATTAAAACACATCTTTTAGAAAAACTGTGCAAAATTCTCATGTTCTGTCGCTTACTAAAGTGACTGTCGTGTATTTTGCTCTCTGGTTACAGCTATGTAATTTGTAAAAACAGACATTCATAACAATTGTAGGTATTATAGTCTCTGAATCTCAACAAATTTTTTTTTTCAATGAATATAACTGATGCATTGAAATCTATTTTGTATGGATTAGTGAGTAGATAACCACACTTAAAAATATATTACTGTTCCATCCATGTGAGCTGGAACATAGTCTTCTTAGCAAAGTATTTCAAGAATGGAAGAAAAAATATCCGTGTACTCAGCCCTACTATAACCCAATAATAGCCCAAGAAGAAGGGGAAAGAGGAGGGAGGAGAGAAAGTAGGGGGAGGGTAATTGGTGGCAACTCACCTATGGTGCATTTTACAATGGTACATGTTAAATTTACTAAGTGTAGAATATAAATAGCTGAACACAATAACTAAGAAAATGCCATGAAGGCTATGTTAACCAGTTTGATGAAAATATTTCAAATTGTATATAAAACCAGCACATTGCACCCCATGATTGCATTAATGTAAACAGCTATGATTTAAAAAAAAATAAAAGAAACTATTGCTAATATAAGAAACCCCCAAATCTACTGTTACATGAAAATTTTCCCATTGGCTCAGACATTTAACATTGTCTGTGAATTTTAACTGTCACTGACAACAAAGCTACTCAAGGTATCTTTGAGAATGCCCACCAAGAGAAAAAGGGGAACTACAATCCAAATAAATAGTCTCCCATTCTAGAAAACAATGATATATATTTGACTTGCAAAAAGTTGCCAAAGTGATAATCTAAAGTAAAAAAGAAACTAAGATTGGCGCAGCAGACTGCAGTTAAACTGTTTTATAAAAGCATCTCTTTCCCACGAAGAACTTAATGTTGACCACTGTGATAGCAGTTAAAAATATATATTCCTCAAATAGTGCCATCAGCCCCCTAGAAAGAACGGAATACAAAATGCCTATATCAAAGAACAGATGAAATTTGACATAAATTGCTGTTTTATTTTCTCTAGCTAATATTAAGAATCTTCTTTTCACCTTATAAATATGAATCTGCCAAGTGACTGTGGATGTTCAACTGTGTACTCAGACCACCATCCAGTCAATTATTACGTCTATTGTTATAAGGACCAAGTAATAATTCAGCATTATAATCCACTTTTGGTAATACAGATTTTTTTCCTGATTCACTGCTGATTGCCCTATGATTTCAAGCATATAAAATATTGTAAGTCTTTCCTTTCTTGGTTGTGTATATTTTTTAATTTAGTTGGGTTTCTTTCTAGGTCTTCAATGAACTAATAAAAGCTTAATTGACATAAATATGAAAGTCTGTTTTTATTGCAAACCTAGATCATTTAAATGTTTAGTGTGGCAAGAAATACCCTTAATGCTGAAAAAACATTGGAACTTTTATTTTTTTATGCAATTTTTACTTTTTATTTAATCTTTAATTCAAATCATAACTGTGTACTTTTAAATCTATGTTTTTTGTTCAGTGTTAACATGGTCGAAATTATAACATAATTTATTCAAATAGCAAGTTTATTTCATAATGTCCCAATGATATCAAAACGATGAGTATAGAATGATGTATCATAAGTATCTTCAGAATCAAGATATCTTTTCAAATTAACTTTACTCAAACTAGCCACATTTTCAGCAAATACACATCAAGATGAGGTGGCTCCATGAGGAATGTTTAAAGGAGGTAATTGGTCAAGATCAGTTGTTCTAAGTGTCATAGCAAGAGAGCTCCATGTTATTATCTGACTTGTAGATAATTGATGTTTTATTTCTTGCACAACCATTTTGGTCATATTCAGGTTATTTATTTTTAAAAGGGAAGGAAGTAAGAAGAGAGGAGGAAAGATTAGATGAAACTTATTTAAGGATATTATTTTAGTTTTAGCGTTGACATGTTAGGAATAAAATGAGTTTATTTAGCCTTGCAAAAGATAATTCTGACTCCAAAATAAATATTTCCTTTAGAAATCCTATCTGGAAGAGGTTATTAGGGATGATATGCGCTAAACTCATGTATAAAAAAAATGAATGATCACAAACATGCCCCACTCTTTATATATGAGTAAGATTATAGCAGTACATGTGATTTTACATTTGTTAAAAATAAAATATAATCAAAATCAAAACAAAAATTTTTCTCCAAATGTTAAATATAAAATCATAGTTTTGGCAAAGAGAATAATTTTATTTGTATTATTGATTTATTTTACTCACTCTGATGCCCAATGTGCAAGGTAGAGTGCCAAGGCATCACATCACAGGCTCACGCAACCTTAAACTTGAGGGTTCAGGTGACCCTCTTGCCCCAGTCTCTGGAGTAGCTGAGAGTATAAGTGCTAGCTGTAACACCAGGCTAATTTTGTTATTTTTAGTGGAAGCACAGTCTTGCTCTTGGTCAGGCTGGTCTCGAACTCCTGAGTTCAAGGGACCCTTCTCCCTCGGCTTCACAGAGTTCCTGGATTAGAGAAGGGAGCCACCACACCCAGTTAAGGAGAAGAATTTCAGAATACAGAGTGCTTCTGTGGAGCAGAATATTGCAGGGCTGGTTATTACAAAAAAAGGAGGCATCGTGAACTTTGAAAGCTGAGGAAAATTACTTATGGTTTGAGTGATCAGGGAAATCTATTTATGCATAAAATTGAAGAAAAGGAGAAGGAACATAATATGCAACTACTTATAGAAAGACACCAGAAAAAAAAAGTCTCCTAACTTTTAAAAGTTCCATTATGGGGTGGCACCTGAGGCTCAAAGGAGCAGGGCGCCAGCCCCAAATGCTGGAGATGATGGGTTCAAACCTGGCCCCAGCCAAAAACAAAACAAATAAAAAAAAAGTAAAAGTTCTATTATGAATGGTTGTAGAATATTACAAGAATTCACATTAGCTCTTGCCTTTGATGGACATTTTATTAATGATGCAGTCATAAATTTCTTTTCTTCTGTCTTCATATAGATGAGTCACAGACTTGGCAAATGTATGGTTACAACAAAAAGGACAAATCATCTCGATCTACTAGGCAAATGATTTTCTACTAATAGAGCAGACTATTCTTGAAATTATTTTATCTCCTTTTTATCCTCTCTCCTTGCATACTTTTCAGCCTAGACTATTTTTTTTTAAGCCATGGTGTACATCACACTTACTCTTTTAAACTTGTAACCATTAATATATTTTGTATATTTTATATATATATATATATATTTTTTTTTTTTTGTAGCTGCTTAATAATAAGTTTATGCATTTGAGCATTTTGAGTACGCAGTGTGTGGGCAGACAAGATACCATGTGTTGGGAGAATGGCAGTGAATGCAGCATGGGTCCTGAACGAAGGGCAAATATTCTATTGAATGAAGTAGTTTACATCAACAATGTTCTTTTTATTTTTTTTTACCATTACTATTTTCAATTTTTTACTTCTATCATCTGATGTATCAACACAGTTTCCCACATCTACTTTGCCTCATTCATCTCATATGTTAAAATCACTCTACTGGAGTCACTTTGCAATGTAATAACTATTAATAGAATCCACAGCAATTATGTTTCAGAAACAATATTCTAATTGTTTTTATTATCAGAACTTTTATTTTCTACTTTCACAGATTTTTAAAAATTGCATCCTGCCTATTCACTAATTCTGTACCACTAATTCTGTATTCACTAATTCTTTACCATTTTAGTAAAAACTAAAATTGTAAAAATAACAAAATACTTCAATATTCACTACACATTACTCCAACTCCATGAGACATTTTTGCTCTGATTTTTCATTTTACTCTTTCTACAAGTCTCTCAAGTTTTATTTTTTGCTACTAATTTATTAAAATGGTGTTTTAAAGTATCATAGTCACTGAAAGATAGGAAACATCAAGATGAGAATATGGTAATCACACACAAACATATATGCACTTAATTTATGATGCTCAAGGAGGATTAATAATTTAAATTTAATAAAAATACAATCTAGTAATTATTCATGATTTATAGTGCAATGGATTGGTGTTTCTTTGTAAAAGTTTTATAATGCCACTCTATTTAACAAGTATTTTTTATCCTTCTGACAATAGTGTACATAATCATTTAACTCAATGTACACAATGATCCTAATACAAAATGGCTTTTTGTGTGTGAGACAGAGTCTCACTATGTGGCCCTTGGTAGAGTGTCATGGCATCACAGCTCACAGCAACCTCAAACTCTTAGGCTTAAGCAATTCTCTTGCTTCAGCCTCATAAGTAGCTGGGACTATAGGCACCTGCCACAATGCCTGGCTATGTTCTTCTTCTTTTATTATAGTTGTTATTGTTGTTTACCTGGCCCAGGCCGGGTTCGAGCCCACCACCCTCAGTGTATGTGGCTGGCACCATAACCACTGTGCTATGAGCACTGAGCCATAATTTTTTTTTATTTTTATTTTTGGAGATGGTAAAATCCTGATAAAGGGAAGGAATGATTTCTTTTTCTTTTTTTTTTTTTTTGGCATCTCGACAGTTCCAAGCATCATCCTTTACAAGATTAGTGTAAAATACAATTCTTCCTCAAATGTAAACAGTGATTATGGGTAATCCTTGAACTTTCAAGATCCAGGTCAAAATCTACCTATCCTTTCTATAAAATGTCTAAAAGTTTTCTCAATAATTAGTGAATTTTCTGACATCTGAAAGGTCACAGCATACTTTATTTTTATGTCAATTGTTTCTCAGCTGTTTGTATATCACCTTAAGCTTTAATTCAGAAAGCAACTCTTTTTGTTTTGTTTTGTTTTGTTTTATTTTGTTTTTAGACAGGGTCTCACTATGTCACCTCGGTAGAGTGAAGTGGTGTCACAGCTCACAGCAACCTCCAACTCTGGGGCTTAAGCAATTCTCTTGCTCTAGCCTCCCTAGTAGCTGGAATTACCATCCAGTGTGGGATTACCATTGTGGGTACCGCCACAATGCCCCGCTATTTTTTTGTTGCAGTTGTCATTGTTGTTTAGCTGTGCCAGGCTGGGTTCAAACCCAGAAGCCTCTGTGTATGTGGCCAAAGCCCTAACTACTGAGCTACAGACACTGAGCCAGACAGCAACTCTTATTCTAAGAGTTCTGTTTCATGTTTGGTTAAATGCCTTTCCTCTCTGCTTCTTTAAAACTGAATGCCTAGCGATATATTAAAAAAAAATCATGGCCTTAAATAAAAAATATCTCTTACTGTGTACTTCGAATAAATAGATACATTTGGAGGATGCTTTATCCAAAGACTTATTCGCCATAGATACATACATACATACATAGAGGACAAAAAGTAAATGCATGACGACAGCAATGACCTATAAATTATATCCTAATTCTTACTTCCAAATCTGGGATTGAGAAAACATAAAAACACTTGACAGGCCTTGTACTTTTTTAGACATATGGAAATAGAAAAGGAATTTCTCCATTATTATATGAAGACATTTGTATTCTGCATTTAGCAAGGTTCATCTTTCTTTACCCTTCTAAGATGCTCCATAAGTGTGGCCCCACCAATTACCCTCCCTCCGCCCCAATCTCCCCTCGCCCCTCCCTACCCTTGCCCCTTTCCTCATATTCTTGTGTTATAGTTGGGTTATACCATTCATACGGCATCTATAATTTAGCTTCATAGTAGGGCTGGGTACATTGGATACTTTTTCTTCCATTCTTGAGAATGGTTCAGTGCTTAAATATTAATAATTGAAATTTCATCAGATTGAGTAGTACCTTTAACAAATATGAAGTGTCCATCCTCATCTTTCCTTATTTTGGTTGGTTTAAAGCCTATTGTTTCTGGGAATAGGATTGCAACACCTGTTTTTTTCTGCTTTCCATTTGCCTGGAATATAGATGACCATCCCTTCACCTTGAGTCTATTTTTATCTTTTTTTTTTTATAATTTTATTAAATCATAATTTGTACATTGGTGCAATCATAGGGCACGAATCATATACATTCAGAAATGTTTTGATCGTACTGTTACAGATAGCCTTCATGGCATTTTCTTGATCACTATATAAAGACATTGATACTCTACATTTAATAAGTTTCCCCAGTACCCTGCTAAGATGCACCATAGGTGTGATC
>CAUYON010098459.1:0-51254 GCA_963573935.1 Arctocebus calabarensis | reverse complement strand
TTACTAAAAGGAATAAAACTAAAAGCTTTTCCTCTTAGAACTGGAACCAGACAAGGTTGTCCTCTGTCATCATTGCTATTCAACATAGTGCTGGAAGTTCTAGCCAATACAATTAGACAAGACAAGAAAATAAAGGGCATGCAGATGGGTGCAGAGGAGGTCAAACTCTCCCTTTTTGCTGATGATATGATCTTAGAGAACCCCAAAAACTCAACTACAAGACTCTTGGAAGTCATCAAAAAATACAGGAATGTCTCAGGATATAAAATCAATGTCCACAAGTCAGTTGCCTTTGTATATGCCAACAACAGTCAAGATGAGAGGTTAATTAAGGACACAACTCCCTTCACCGGAGCCCCAAAGAAAATGAAATACTTAGGAATATACCTAACAAAAGAAGTGAAAGACCTTGATAAAGAAAATTATGAAACCCTAAGAAAGGAAATAGCAGAGGACTTTAACAAATGGAAGAACATACCATGCTCGTGGCTGTGAAGAATCAACATTGTTAAAATGTCTATACTTCCCAGAGGAATTTACCAATTCAATGCCATCCATATTAAAATACCAACATCCTACTTTCAAGACCTGGAAAAAATGATTCTGCACTTTGTATGGAATCAGGAAAAACCCCATATGGCTAAGGCAGTTCTTAGTAATAAAAACAAAGCCAGAGGTATCACTATACCAGATTTTAGGCTGTATTACAAGGCCATAATGGTCAAGACAGCATGGTCCTGGCACAAAAATAGAGACCTGGAAATGGTTTACAGCTTACAGCTACCTAATCTTTGATAAACCAAACAAGAGCATTCACTGGGGGAAAGACTCCCTATTCAATAAATGGTGCTGGTAAAATTGGATATCCACATGTAAAAGATTGAAAGTGCATACCCTTTTCCACTCACAAAAATTGATTCAAGATGGATAAAGGACTTAAATTTAAGGCATGAGACGTTAAAAATCCTCAAAGAAAGAATTGGAAAAACACTGGAATATATTAGCCTGAGGAAAGACTTTATGAGGAAGATTGCCATGGCAATAGCAACAACTGCAACAATAAACAAATGGGACTTAATTAAACTGAAAAGCTTCTGTATAGCCAAGGAGACAACAACCAAAGCAAATAGACAACCTATCCAATGAGAAAGGATATTTGTGCATTTTGCATCTGACAAAAGTTTAATAACCAGGATCTATACAGAACTTCAATTAATCTATAAGGAAAAAACCAACAATCCCATACATCAGTGGGGAAGAGTGATGAATAAAATCTTCTCTAAAGATGACAGACAAATGGCCAGTAAACACTTGAAAAAATGTTCATCATCCCTAAGTATTAGAGAAATGCAAATTAAAACCTCCCTGAGATACCATCTAACACCAGTGAGAATGGCCTATATCACAAAATCTCAAAATTGCAGATGCTGGCACGGATGTGGAGAGAAAGGAACACTTTTACACTGCTGGTGGGACTGCAAACTAATACAACCTTTAGGAAAGGAAGTATGGAGAAAGTTCAAAGAACTCAACCTAGACTTCCCATTTGATCCCACAGTCCCATTACTGGGCATCTATCCAGAAGAAGAAAAAAAAACTTTTATTATAAAGACACTTGTACTAGGCTGTTTATCACAGCCCAATTTACAATTGCTAAAATGTGGAAACAGCCTAAATGTCTTTCAACCCAGGAATGGATTGGTAAGCTATGGTATATGTATACCATGGAATATTACTCAGTCATCAAAAACAATGGATGCAGCATTTGTACCAACTTGGATGATGGTGGAACACACTATTCTTAGTGAAACATCACAGGAATGGAGAAGCATGAATCCTATGTATTCAACTTTGATTTGAGGACAATTAGTGACAATTAATGACACAGTGGGGCATGAGGGAAGGAGAGAGCAGACAGAGAGAGAAGGAGGGAGAGAGTGAGGGAAAGAAAACAAAAAAAAAAAGGAAAGAAAATAGCGACTAGGGCGGCTCCTATGGCTCAGCGAGTAGGGCGCCGGCCCCATATACCAAAGGTGGCGGGTTCAAGCCCGGCCTCGGCCGAACTGCAAAACAAAAAAATAGCCGGGCGCTGTGGTGGGTGCCTGTAGTCCCAGCTACTCAGGAGGCTGAGGCAAGAGACTCGCTTGAGCCCAGGAATTGGAGGATGCTGTGAGCTGTGATGCCATGGCACTCTATCCAGGGTGACAGCTTGAGGCTCTGTCTCAAAAAAAAAAAAAAAAAAAAAACTTGTATTCGCTATTATTATTTTATTACATTTGGTGAAAATTCTAGTTTTAGAAATAACTGTTTTCCAGAACTTTTATTTATGTATTTGGAAATAAATATGTTTAATGCTTTATTTTTATTTCTCCTCTCCTTACCCCTGTTGTCCAGGAAACCTGGATCTTGTCAACAGCAGCTTTTCCAATCATGTTCATTTCAGAAAAGTAATCTAGAGGTTGTTACGAGATATAGTTGTGTAAGATACTAGTGGAATAGAAAAATGTAAATGCTTACGTGCCTTAAAACTCTTTGAGTTAGAAAAAGATCCATAATAGAGACAGAAGCTAAAATCTCAGTCCTAAAGAACAGATATGAATTTTCTGGGAAAGAAAAACATTTCTAAGAAGAAGATACTATATTTTGAATACACTGTGCTGATTCAAACTTCCTTATCTGGAACATCCCTCATTTACCGGTCTCCAGCTCACCCTTCAACATCAATCGCAGGGACATTTTCTATCTTAAAGTCTTTCTGAACTCCTCCCAATAATTCTTCGCTTTTCCCTCTGTGGTACTATGGTATTTAATACATATTTTTACTCAAGGTCATAAGCAAAAGAAAGGTAGAGCCAGATGTTGGGTTCAGATATTAGTCTTATCACAAAAGCCTACTCATATTACTAGTGTCAAGGGTGGGACCAGCTATCAGGTGTCCATGTTCCCAGGTTCTTGGTTCCCAGTATGGAAGAGTGGTTAAGGGTACTGAGTCTGTAGTACATGAGCAGAGGAAGCAGGTGCAAGCAGGCAAAAGTGCCAAGGTTTAAACAAGAGATGCTCCTGGCTGGCTCACCAAAACAAGAACAATGACAGCTCAAGTGACAGTCATTGAAAGAACTAAAGAGAGCAAGTAAAGTTTTAGAAAGAAAAGAAGGTTTATTTTAATGGTTTGGACAGCAAACTGAGCCCCGTCCTGGAGACCACAGCCATCATGAAGAGCACAATGCAGGATTTTATACACAACTTTTAAGGGGTGCCAGCTACTTCTTGAAAATTCCCAGGGTCGTGATCAACTCTGTTCCCATAACAACTCGTATTTATCTGTCCACATCTGAAAGTCCCAAGGACATTAATCAGTTCTCTCAAAATATCCATCTTACCAAAACAATCCACCTGCAAGGTCTCTATTAGTGATCAATGCCACTTTCACAATAATCCAGATCAGCCTGATCCTAACCAGTCCAAAATAGCCTACCCATATCCACCAGCCACTTTTATCATCTCTAATTGCCTAACCTAACATTCCTGGAAGGTTTTCTAATTTATAAAATAAATGAGTCTCTTCCAATAAATTCTTAGAATTCGAAGTCCTTAAAAACAAAAATCATCTCCCCAACCCCCCAAGCTCAGGTTTGAGTGTACCATCCCTATGCTTTCACCAATCACCTAGAAATAATACTGTTTAACTCAATCTGCTTCTCACCATCAGGTCTTCAGAGCTCATTCAAGATTTAAAGCCATCCAAGAATGTTGCAGGTGTATACTCTATGGTGTTCATGGAAGACCATAATGTGTACTACCAAGTCAGAACAAAACAGTTTACTACCCAAATTTACAGCAGCTACTTTCCTAGGCAAATCATCACTAGACCATTGCTATGATAGACCCACTACTCCAAGCACTGCTGTGAAACACCCAAAGGGTCCTTTCTACAGCTGGTGTTTCCAGCACCTCCTGGTTCTAATTTTGCTCCAGTGTTAATTTGATCCAGCTGGAACCAAGGATCTCAGCAACAAGAACCCTAGGTAGATAACGTTTTCCTCCTGCTCTTCCTTTCCAGCCCTGTTCCCTTCTGCCTCCCCTAATTTAAAGTGTAGTCAGCTAAATACACACAGATGCTTACAGTTTGATTCTCTTCAGGGCAGTCCACATCTGCCTTTGAACCACTCCTTTTTGGTCCTTAAGTATAAATTATCTTTTGGGACTCAACATCACCTCCAACCTCACAGGGCTGATATGAGATTTAATGCATGTAAAGCATCTGTCACAAAACCAAGTACTAAATATGAACTTATTATTGCTGCTATTAAAGAAATGTAAAGACTTCAATTTGCTACAAGTCACTGTAGCAGATATTTAAAATGTTTATTTATGATTATCTGAGGAGTCAAAACTGCTCGGGCTTAAGGTGTTACCAGTGAATAAGTAAGGCCTTTAGATGCACAGATAAAGGCATATAAGCACAAAAATGTACAAGAAAAAAACGGGAAAAGTAGAAACATGGACAGGGATGAAATAAATCAAAGCAAAAATGGTATTTACAAAATGGAAAATAATATCAAAAAGAATTTAAGTAAAGCATTATGAATAGAGGATGTTACATTTTTATCATTGTAACTTCATCCTTAATTTTACTTTGGTTAAGACCAGATGCATCAGGACCTCACAATGGGACTACTTGAAAATAGGATCATTAAAGAGGTAATAATATAAAATGAGGTCATATGGATAGATCCTAATACAATATGCCTGGCGTCCTTTTGGACAAAGGAAAAGCCACATGAAGCCATAAGGAGAAGATGGCCACGTGCAAGCCAGAAGAAACGAATCCTGTGGACACGTCAGCCTGGAACGTCCAGCCCCCAGACCTGCGAGTCAACAGAATTCTGTTGTTTAAGCCACTCAGTCTGCTGTAATTGTTGCAGCAGCTCTGGCAAACTAACACACTAGCCAAACCCAAGAGACTCAGAATAACATAAAAGAAGAAAGAGATAATTGCTAGAACAGAAAACCAAAGACCCGAAATCCAGGCCTATGGAATGGCAATTTAAAAACTGAGTAGCCCATATTAAATCAGTGACTTCTCTGTGCCTAGATTTTCACATCTGAAAAACTAGATACTCTTTTTATTATGATTTTTTTATAAATTTAGGGGTGCAGTGCAGTTTTCTTACATGGATATATTGCATAGTATTGAAGTCCGGGCTTTTGTGTAACCACCACCTGAATTGTGTACTTGTATCCAAGTAGGCAATGTCATCTTTCACCTTCTCCCATCTTTCCACCACTCTTAAGCCTCCAATGTCCTTTATTCCACTCTCTAGGTCCATGCATAAAACATTATTTTTGCTCCCACTTACAAAAGGAACATGCAGTGTTAGACTTTTTGAGTTATTTCACCAAAAAAAGAACTCCAGTTCCATCCATATTGCTTCAAAAGACATGATTACATGTTTATGGCTGAGTAGGACTCCATGATATAAACACACACATCTAGTTCTCCACGGATGGACATATCTTTGCTATTGTGAATAGTGCTATAATAAATGTAGGAGGGCAACTGTCTTCTTTCCCTGTGGGTAGAAGCCCAGGAGAAGGACTGCTGGACAGAAGGGCAGATCTGTTCCTCGTTCACTGAGTCAAGCCACACTGTTTTCCATACACATTCCAACCCAACGTGCACATGGGTCTCCTTGCCTCCATATCCTCACCTCCATATTGGGTTTGGGTCTTTCATTCTCATGGTAAGATAGTATCACATTGTGGTTTTAACTTGCATTTCTCTCCAAGTCAGTGCTAGTGAGCAGTCATTCACATATTTGTTGGCCATTTTTATCTCTTCTTTTGAAAAATATCATTTGACCACTTTTTAATGGGGTTATTTTTTGTTGTTGTTTGAATGTCTTGTAAATTTGAGATACTCCCTTGTCAGACGTATAGTTTACAAATATTTTCTTCCATTATACAGATTATCCAATCCGTTTATTATTTCTTTTGCTGTGAGGCTTTTTAGTTTAATTAAATCAAGTGTGTCTATTTTTGGTTTTGTTGCATTTGTTTTTGAGATATTAGATGTATTATAAATTCTTTGTCTATACCAACGCCTGGGAGAGTGTTTCCCACATTTTCTTCTACAACTTTTATAGTTTCATGTCTTATATCCAACTGTTTAATCCATCTTGAGTTGAGTTTTATATATGAAAGGAAGACTTCTAGTTTCATCCCTGTGGTAATCCAACATTCCCAGCACACACCACTTATTGAATAGGGTATTCTTTCCCCAGTGTATGTTCTTTTCCCATCTGTTAAAGAGCAATGGGTGTGGGTATATGTCTTTATTTCTTGGTTCTCTATATTGTTTCACTATATATTATTATACCTCAATCGTGCTATTTTGATTACTACAAGACTGCCTTGTTGTAATTTTATTACTACAGCCTTATAGTATATTTTATTATTTTGAGGAATTACTTCTGTGATTTAATTGGTTGAGGGGTTTTAACACGAAGGAATGCTGAATTTTAGCAAATTTGTCTGTATCTACTAAGATGATCATGCGGTTTTTGCTTTTAATTGTTTTATGTGGTGAATAACATTTATTAATTTGCATGTGTTGAACCATCCTTGAATCCCTGGAATAAAATCCATTTGATCACAGTGTCTTATCTTTTTTAAGTGCTGTTGGATTCAATTTGCTGGATTTTGTTGATTCTTGCATCTAAGTATATCAAAGACATTAGTCTGTAGTTTTCTTCATTGCATCCCTGACTAGCTTGGGTATCAGGATGATAAACTTCATAGATTTGAATTAGGGAGGATTACTTCCTGCTCAATTTTTGGAATAGCTGCAGGAGGACTTGCACCAGTACTTTATACATCTGATAGAATTGGGCTGTGAATCCATCTGGTTCTAGGGGAAGAGAGTTTTTATTAATGATTAAATCTCACTACTCATTGGTTTATTCAGGATTTCTATTTCTCCCTGCTTCAATCTTGGGAAGTTCTATGTTTCCAGGAACTTTTCCATTTCCTCTAAGTTTTCAAGTTTGTGAGTTTTCACAATAGTCTCTGATGATCTTTTATATTTCTGTGGTATTAGTTTTAATGTCTCCTTTTTCATTTCTGATTACACTTATTTGAAACTTGTCTCATCTTGGTTAATCTAATTAGCAATCTATTGATTTTATATTTTCTAAGAACCAACATTTGATATCATTGACACTTCACAGTATTTTTATGGTCTCAATATCATTTAGTTCTTCTCTAATCTGTACTTCTTTTCTGCTGATAGCTATGGATTCAGTTTGTTCTTATTTCTCTAGTTCCTTGAGGTGCCACATCAAGTTAATTTGTCATCTTTCTTTTTAATATAGGCATTTACCCCATAAAATTCCCTCTTACCACTACTCTACTTTTGCTGTTTCCTAGAGGTTTTGGCATATCTCTATTTTCTTTTATTTCAAAAAAGTTTTAAATTTCCATATAGATTTCATCACTGACCCAAAGATCATTCATGAGCAAGGTGTTTAATTTCTGTGTATTTGTGCCATTTTGAGAGTTCTTCTTAGGAATGATCTGTAGTTTTTTGGTTTTTTTTTTTTTTATCTGTGGTATGAGAAAGTATTTAATATAATTTTGAATTTTCTAAATATATTGAGATTTGTATTTTGGCTTATCATACATTCTATCTTGGAAAATGTTCCACATGCTGATGAGACAAATATAAACTCTGCGGCTGTTGCATAGAATGTTCTGTAAAGGTCTTTAATATCTGTTTATTCTAGAGTCTAATTTACTTCCAGCATTTATTTTTTGTCTGAATGATCTGTCCACTCTGAGTGGGGTATTGAGATCCCCTACTATTATTGTACTTTTGTCTCTCTTTCTAGGTCTAGAAATAGTTTATGAATCTGGATGCTCCAGTATTCATAAATATATATAGTTGTGAATGTTATAACATTCTGTTGAATCAATTCCTTTATCATTATATATAGCCTTCTTGGTCTTGCTTTACTGTTGTTGATTTAAAGTCTGTTTTATCTAAGTATACCTACTCCTGCTTGCTATTGGTTTCTATTTACACAGAATATCTTTTTCCACCCATTTGCCTTGAGTCTATAAGTGTCTTTAGTAATTACAAGAAATTCTTCTAAGTAGCCTATGTTTGGATCCTGTTTTAAAATCCATTCCGCCAATCTAAAACTTCTAAGTGTTCATTTATATTCAAAGTTAATATTGATACGTGAGATTCTGTTCTTGTAAGATGTCACAATGTTAATTGTTATCTAGTTGCTTTGTAGTCTCAATTCAATATATATATATTTTTTGCAGTTTTTGCAGTTTTTGGCCGAGGCTGGGATTGAACCCACCAGCTCTGGTTTATGGGGTTAGTGACCTACTCCTTTCAGCCACAGACACCACCCTCAATTCTGTAGTATTTTTATAAGTCATGAGTTTAATGCTTTGGGGTGTTTTTATAATGGCAAATATTGAACTTTAGCTTCCATGTTTCGAACTCCTTTGAGCATTTCTTAAAGGGCCAGTCTAGTAATGACAAATTCCCTTAGAACTTGCTTATCCAGGAAAAGACTATTTCTCATTCATTTATTAAGCTTAGTTTAGCAGGATACAAAATTCATGTCTGACAGCTTCTTTTCTTTAAGGGGTGTGAAAATAAGCTCCTAGTCTCTTCTGGCTTGTAAAGTTTCTGCTGAGAAGTCTGCTGTCAGTTTGATGGGATTTCCTTTACAAGTGATTAGATGTTTGAAAAACTAGCTGATCCTTAAAATCTTATGGAGCACTAGCATTCCAAAATTATAATATTCAATTCAGAGCCCTGCTTAAAACATGATACACTGATATTTAATATCCAATGTGGTAATAAGAATATGTGAGGGGTCTCTTGTTCTAGTAAATAAAGTAAATCTTCACAAGTTGTACATCCTGCTGTATGGGTAAAGCTAGAGTTACTTATTAATTTTTGGTTTGGGTAAACAGGGAACACATAAATTTCTGTGGAAAGTATACTTTCACATATATATGTATATTTCTCATAGTAGCTCACAAAAAGCAGTTGTTTGTTTCATTAAGAAATACAGTCTAGCAAATAACATACAACAGATGTTGGAAATAACAATACTTTCATCAAACTGTACAACAAATTCCTACATTGTATTCTAATAGCTGCTTCTTCAACTCTGTAGCTATTGTTTACCGTTTTCCCTCCAAAGTATTTGCTAGCAATAAGATGCATTTTAATTTGTTTTATTGATTTACATGAATTATTGATTTATATGAATTATTCAGACAGTTTTTCCCACAGTAGGGAGAACAAGTTTTTCCCCAATGGTATGTGGTTTTTAAATTGTTGCTATTAAGTCAATGCATTAGTTAGGATGAGTTTTACTGACATTAACAGCAAAACCCAAAGTACAAATGACTTTAACAATACAGAGATAATGTATACGCTTACAGAGGAAAAGAAAGCATGCTAGAGTATCCATTAGTTTATTTCTATACTTGTGATAGTTCATCTACTTCAGAAACCTTAAAAATTTCAGAAATATCCCTCTCCCCAGACTAGTGCTAGCCAATAAAAAATATAATACAAGTTACAGATGCAAGCCACATGGAACTTAAAACAGATTCAAGTGTGTTTTATTTAACTCAGTATATATATTCAAATAGCTAAAATATTTTAAAATTATTAATGAAATATTTTATATCTTTTATACTTAGTCTTCAAAATCAAGTAAGCATTTTATGTATCAGAGGACATTCTGAGTGCTCACTAGCTCTATGTAGGTAGTGGCTACCATTCTGTACTACACAGCTCTAGACAGATCCAGACTCTTTGCAGACTCAACTCAAGCATCATCACCTTTATGAAGACTACCCTTGACTCTTACGGTGTGATTTCTTCTTCTAGTGAGGCCGCTATACTCTAATTGATTTCCATGATATAATGTATATATTTCATTACCTGTATTTATCACTTACTATAAACTCCAGAGAAGGGACCTTGTCTTAACCATTGCATCCTCAATGCCCAGCATTACACAAAGTATTCAACAAACATTTGGGGGATAAAATAGATATGCAATCAGATCAGAGTTAGGCTGAAAATGAATGACTATTCAGGTACAATAGACTAGTTTTTAAATGGGGAAAGGGACGGAAACACAAGCAAAGTAGCCAGGAATTTAACAAAAAATCACATAATCTTCAAATTAAATACAGTAATACACCCTGAGTAAGTGATACACCCTTTTCAAAAATGGAAAGTGATATAATTCAGTAACTTTAGTATGTAAGTTCAGATGACTAAGTTTTCAAACTCATCCTAAAAAAAGTGTTACATACCTCATCGCTGCATATCTATGGTCACCTTCAACGTGCTCCCCTGGGGAAGCCACGTACCAGCATCCAGTCCACCCTCTAAGGTAGTTCTGGAACTCTCTCTGGAATGGCCATGAGAGCCGTTGTCATACAAGGTCTCACAATTAAGTTCACAAACTCATCCTAGAAAACGTGCTACACACCTCTTGCTAAAATATTTTAAATTTTTAAAATATTTTAATGGTTACCTTTAAAGTATTCTCCTTGGCCATGTGGTGACCACTCAGGAATAAAATACAATAACAAAGTCTCTCTTTAATACCTGGTAATTTATGCTACAAGTGTAACACATCCAATTATCAAATTTTAGTCCCATAAACTACCTCTCCATTAATATACGTTTAATCCTTTCATATGCAAACATAATAAATTAAGATTCTAAAAAACAAAATGCATTATCATATTGATCCAAAACTCCAACCATTCTTTCACCGGAAATTAAATCTCTGTTGTAAATGTCTGCATCACATATTTTCTAAGCATGTCATCTTCAATTTATTTCAGAGCTTGGCAGCATAATTTTTCAATGTAATTGGGTTCAGCTGTCATTCTGAATGACAGTTTGTCATGCAGTAACTAAAATATATTAGTTTATCTTCCACAATGTACATCACTAACCAGGTTAAACATTATTCCTAGAACACAATATACTCATTCGTCACTTAACGACACAGATACATATTGAAAAATGTGTCAGTAGGAGATTTTGTTGTCGTACAAACATCATAGAGTGTACTCAGACACACGGAGATGTCATAACCTATATACTGTACACCTTGGCTACATGGGACACTATTGCTCCTGAGCCGTAAACCCGCACCCGACAGCATGTTCATATACCGTGGGCAACTGTAAGACAATGGTTAACTATTTATGTACCTAAATACTCTAAACACAGGAAAGGTACAATAAAAATACAGAATAAAAGATTTAAATAAAAATACCTGTATAGGGTACTTAGTATTAATTAATCTTACAAGCCCAGGAGTTTCTCTGGGTCAGTGAGTGTGTAGTGCATGAATGTGAAGGTTTAGAATATTTACTATACACTTCTATACATTTTATAAACACTGTACACTTAGGAAATGCTAAAGTTACCTTTTTATTTCTTCAAAAATAAATTAAGCCTCCTTTAACTTTTTTAACTTAACTTACTGTGACATTTTTACTTTATGAACCTTTTCAACCCTTTGACTGTTTTGTAATAACATACAGCTTAAAAAACACAAATACGTTATACAGTTATACAAAAATTTTTCTTTATAAATCCTATTCTATAACTTTTATTTTTAATCTTTTTTTTTTTTTTACTTTTTAAACTTTTTTGTCACAAACTAAGACACAGACACACCTGTTTGCCTAGGCCTACCAGGGTCAGAATCACCAACATCACCATGTTCAATTCTTCATCTATCTTTGTCCCACTGGAAGGTCTTTAGGGGCAGTAACACACATGGAGCTACCACCTCCAAGGGCAACAATGCCTTCTTCTGATTACCTCCTGAAGGACCCGCCTGAGGCTGTTTACAGTTAACTTTTAATTTTTTTTTATTTTTTTTTTATTTTTTTGTAGAGACAGAGTCTCACTTTGTCACCCTTGGTAGAGTGCTGTGCAGTCACAGCTCACAGCAACCTCCAGCTTCTGGGCTTAGGTGATTCTCTTGCCTCAGCCTCCCGAGTAGCTGGGACTACAGGTGCCCACCACAACGCCCGGGTATTTTTTGATGCAGTTTGGCCAGGTTTGAATGGGTTTTTTGATGCAGTTTGGCCAGGTTTGAATGGGTTTGAACCCATCACCCTCGGTATACAGGGCCAGCGCCCTACTCACTGAGCCATAGGCACCGCCCTACAGTTAACTTTTATTTTTAAATAGTAAGAGTCCAATCTGAAGTAATTACAAAAAGTATAGTGTAATAAATACATAAAATACATATTAGATAATATATGATTATAAAATATGATGAAAAAAGCAAATCTGACTAAAACCTATTTGCTCAACATACTTATTCCCTATACACATATACAAAAGAGTATTTTCACACAAAACATTGCTTCTTCACAGACACTCAACAGACACCTAAAATAAGTCAGTAACTCTAAAAAAATGTACGCTTTTGATCCTAAGGCCTGGATGAAAAAAAAAGTTAACGTTTCGCACAATTTCAT
Organism: Arctocebus calabarensis; assembly: GCA_963573935.1. Classification (NCBI taxonomy): domain Eukaryota; kingdom Metazoa; phylum Chordata; class Mammalia; order Primates; family Lorisidae; genus Arctocebus; species Arctocebus calabarensis. Next base: position 38,690 of record CAUYON010098459.1, on the reverse strand, counting down.
GACTACTCAAGGAATCCTGTTGAACTCCAACCATAATTAGTTCATTCAGTCCCTACCTAGCACTAATGAGGCCAAGAAAATGGGTTATGTAGCCATCTGAATTTAAAACCCAGTTTCATGAACAGTTAAAATACTGTACCTATTATCTCACCCAGGAAGGGCCTGCTGACTGCTGGGTGGATGACTTTGACAATAATAGAAATGAAACCAGGAGGCAAACAGATTAACACCTAAAAAAAACCCGCAAATGTCATACCTTAGCATATTTTATTCATAGAAAAAGATATGCCAAAGCAAGTTACAATTGTCACACTTTGGTAAAAATGAATCATTAAATCTCAACTTTTAAACACCAGGACAATTAAATACATAGTAGAATCTCCATAGCTGACCACCTCCCTACACTGACCATCTCCTTAAATTGATCTAATTTTCATAGGACACTGGACACTCGGACAGGATTTTATCTCCTACTCTCTCACACGCAATAAAAGAATAGACACTAAAAGCCAAACTCACCTCCAACCCCAAGGCTGAAACTTACAACTGTGCATTTCAACTACTCCTCCACTTGTGGTGTCATATTTTCTATCATTAATATCTCTTCATTTCTTTTTTTAATTAATATGTATCATGTGCTTATTATGTATTAGGCCATCCACAGTCCATGATTTTATCAGGCCTCAGAGATCTCTTCCTGTTGTCACTTCTCCTTATCACGAATTAAAAATCTGAATGTGTCATCCCCTTCTTGCTGATGAACATCCTTTAATTTTATTACAAGAAAATCTTTTTTTACACCAAATTGATAAACAGCAAGAGACTATATGATAGTTTATGAAATCATGCAAAATATCAAAGGTCTCCAACATAAGACCTAATAACTGAGTTAGAAGCAGAACAAACAGTATTGTAGAAAATAAATATCTGACAAAGATTTGATAACCAGAATCCATTGAGAAGTCAAATTTATTAATAAGAAGAAAATAAGTAATCCCATTTCATTCTGGGCAAGGGACTTGAACAGGAGCTTCTCTGAAGAAGATAAGCACATGGCCTACAGACCCATGAAAAAATGCTCATCATCTTTAATCATCAGAGAAATGCAAATCAAACCTACTTTGAGATATCACCTAACTCCCACAAGACTGGTTCACATAACAAAATCCCACAACTACAGATATTGGCATGGATGTGGAGAAAAGGGAATACTTCTGCACTGCTGGTGGGAGTGCAAGCTAATACGTCCCTTATTGAAAGAAATATGGAGAATACTCAGGGATCTAAAAGTAGACCTGCCGTTGGATCCTGCAATTCCTCTACTATATCCAAAAAACCAAAAATCACTTTATATTTGCACCAGATTGTTCACTGCAGCTCAATTCATAATAGCCAAGTCACGGAAGAAGCCCAAATGCCCATCAACCCATGAATGGATTAATAAATTGTGGTACATGTACACCATGGAATATTATGCAGCCTTAAAAAAGATGGAGACTTTACCTCTTTTACATTTACATGGTTGGAGCTGGAACATATCCTTCGTAGTAAAGTATCTCAAGAATGGAAGAAAAATATCCCCTATACTCACTACTATTATGAAACCAATTTACAATCACTCACACTTTCATATGAAGAATAGATCACAACTACGGCCAAAGATGAAGGTGCATAATGCAAGGGTACATGTCAGCTCTATTAGTATAGAGTGTAAATGTCTTAACACAGTAACCAAGTAAACGAGATGAGGTATATATTAACCAGTATGATGTAAGCATTTCTAATTCTATATGAAATCAGCACATCGTACCCCATAAATGCATTAATGTATACATGATCTATATGTTTATGATTTAATGAAAAAGAGAAAATAAATATCTGAGGGAAATATATAATTTAAAATTTTTTATAGGCATAGTAAAAGAAATAAGAAGTAACATAATTTTTAGTAAAATATATTATTTATGATAAACCCCAAGGCAACATATCCAAAATATTATCATTTTAACATGTGACTGATAGACTGACTTTTTAAAAACTGTATCTTTGAAATTCCGTGTGTACCTCGTACTCACAGCATATCACAACTCTCAATAGCCACACTGCAAATGCTCAGTAACCAAAGACCCAGAGGCCCCCACACTGAGTGGAATAGCTGTAGACGAAAAGAAGCGGCACCCTAGAATAAGTAGTGAGCAGACAAAAAGACACACCTACACTTCAAAGCAACATAAATGCAGCCATGACTGATAAATCTTTAGTAAGCTATTTATAAGCTAGGACTACAGTGTGATGGCATTTAAAAGGTGATAAATTATGTTATTTCTTTAAAGTAAAAAAATTAAAGGGTTAAAGCCAAATATACATCTGTGGAAGCTGCATATTACATTAAAAAAAGTTCAAACAGATATGGGTGATGCTCTCTAGAAGCTTGTAACTAGACAGGTAAGATAAAGGATAAATAAAAAAAAGAAAAGGTTTTACCTTTTAAAAAAATTTTAAAACCCAGACTGTTTAATGCAAGTTCATTGACAATCCCTTAAGTGACAAATGTTTTACTTTATAAGAAGAAAAAGCTAAGGTAAAATCATTACTGAAGATGTAATAAGGAAATGGAATCATTAGGTCTGATCAGATAGAACAAATCAGCCCCTGTCATCCATAAATAGTTTTTCAAATGACAAAACAAAAATTACTACTGTTTAAGTGTTCCTAGTCATTCTTTCTCCCAGCAAGAGATGTGGCACGACCCCCAAGTCCCTACACCTCTCCCAACCTCTGAGACCATCCTGCCAGTTTATTATTTCAGGTGTTGTCATACAGAGAGAAAGAGGAGGAGGAAAACTTGGAAAATACACAGTTAGGGTTTTGTGTGTGGAACTACCCAGAAAAGTTTCAAGATAAGAGAGAATCAATAAGAGTTATACTAGTGTAATAAAACAAATGCAAGAGAAAAAACAAAAATTTTGAAAGAAGTACGACTATGCCTCTGTATCTATATTCCACGTGGTAAGAAACAGAAGTGAAGATCCTGGGACACGTGGAAATTACTTTTGCTTACTGAACTGTGTGCTTTTTTCCACCAGGACACTGAGGTGGAGCAAAGTTTACAAATGCAACATGTGCAAACAAAGCCTCAGAGCCCCTTAAAGACACTATGCTATGTGACACAAGCCAGATGACAAAGGAAGACTACTATGTGACTCCATTTATGGGAGATCCTCGAGAGTAGTCAAATTCATAGAGTCAGAGACTCAGAGGGCAGCTGCCCATGGACTAGGGGAGCATAACAGGGGAGTTCCTGTTTACAGGCACAGGACTGCAGTTTGGGAAGGTGAGAAAATTCTGGAGATAGCTGGTAAATGTGAACGTACTTAATGCCACCGAACCACGCACTTAAAAATGGTTAAAATACACATTAAAGTGCTTGTAACAATATTGTACTGTGTATTTCAAAATTGTTAGAAGAGAGGATTCTGCATGTTCTCACCACAAAGAAAGGATTAATGTATGAGGTAACAGAAATGCTTAAATACCCTGATTTGATTTTTACACAGTGAAACATGTATGGAAACATCACATTATACTCCTTAAATGTGTACCAATATCTGTCAAGTAAAAACAAAACTTATAAAACTAATCATAACTTTTGTTATGCATATTTTACTTCAATAAAAAAATAAAAATATCAAGACTGAACAAGATAGGCCAGCCTGGAAATAAATGTAATAACCAAAAAAAAAAAAAAAAAAACTTTTACTGACTTTCAAAGTCACATTACTTTGCTCTCATAAAAAACTGATTAGTTGTGGATGTATTTCATTTTTTATAAGACTAAAACATCAATACCTTTAAAAACCAGTAATTAATCATTTCAAAGAGTACTGGCAATAGTAAATGCCATCTGTTAATTTTAATCTATTCATCTTTAACTTCTCTTCTGAATTACGATATAATCAAAAAATTACAATCTCATTTATTCTTTGCCAGTTAGTCAGTCACCCAATATTTATTAAATGCCTACTATGTGCACAGGCATACAATTTTCCTGCAATGGTGCAACATATTTATCTCTCAACAATACAGGAAAAAAAAGTTAACTGGGGAAATGCATACCCCATGATGGTTAACTTTGTTTGTCAATCTGACAGGGCCCAACTATTTCATTAAGTATTATTCTGAGCTTGTATGTGAGAGTGTCTTTGAATGAGATTAAGATTTGAATCAGTACATTGTATAAAGCACATTTTCCGCCCTAATTTGAGTATTGCTCATACAATTAGTTGAAGGCATGAATAGAATGAAAGTTTGACCTGCCTCCAAGTAGGGTAAATAACTCCTCCGGCCCAACTGCTTCAGCTTGAGCATTATTCTCCTCCCTGTGGCTCTTCCTGGAACTTGAACCCACCAGTTTTCAGACTAACATTTACACCATCAGCTCTTCTAATTCTCAGTATTTTGAACTTTAAATGGAACCACACCTTCAGTTGTCGACTGTGGATCTTGGAACTTCTCAGCCTCCAAATTAGCATGAGCTAACTCCGTACAGTACATCTCTTGATTTTATTTTCATATATATATATGTGTGTGTGTGTGTATACACATATATATGTACATATGTGTGTGTGTATATATAATCTCCTATTGATTCCCAGCCAATATATCAGAAATGAATGTAAATGAAGCAGAAAGAGCTCCTCAAAGAATTCAGTGAATTAGATCCCAATAAATTTCACTATCTCCCTCGAGCAAACTAGAAAAGACTAAAATAATAAAGGAATAAAAGTAAGTAATTAAAATTAAAGACAAAGAATATAGTCATCCCTCAGTACCCATGGAAACTTGGTTCCAGGATCTTCCTCAGATACCAAAACCCTCAAATGCTCAAGTCTCTTACATAAAATGGAAGTAGTATTTGCATATAACCTACACACATCCTCCCATACACTTTAAATCATCTCTAGATTACTTACTATGCCTAATACAATGTAAACATTATATTAAATCATTGTTATATTGTTGTTATATTGTACACTAGCTTAGAATTACTCAGTAATTTATTTAACCAGCACTTTGAGTATTCTGAGGGTAATTCACCAGATACCAATGGACAACTGTGTACACTTAGATATATCTATCATTCCCCCACTCAAAAAAAAATTTTTTTAAAATGCTAAGAGGCAAAAACAGAAACTGAAAAAATCAATAAGGACTGCAAAGGTAAGATCTATACCAAAGGCAGATATGACCAAAACAAGCAACCTAGCTATATCAAAAGTGAAAAAAGTATTCACATTCACAAAAAAGTTCACTAAGCACCACAAACTATTAGATAATATATTTAAGCAGCCATAGCAGCAAAGTGAATAAGGCAATGTTCTAATCCTCAAGGAATTCAGAGTCTCTAGGGTTATGTGAGAAGCAAACAAAAACAGGAGTCCCTCAGTACCCTCAAAGGATTGATTCCAGGACCCTCCAGCCCCCACAGATACGAAATACATAGAACTACTCCCAGTTATAAATCGCATATTATTTGCATATAATCTATGCACACCCTTCCAAATACTTTAATCATCTCTAGATTACATGTAATACCTAAAATAATGTAAATGGCAGGTAAACAGTTGTTACAATGTATAGCTTAGGGAATACTGACAAGATAAAAAATCCGTACATGTTCGGTACAGATGCTACCATACCCGCCTTTTTTCAAATATTTCAATCTGAAATTGGTTGGATTCACGGACATGAAGCCCCAGGCCCAGAGGGCAGGCTGTGACTGAAGTACAGCGCGCACGTGCTGAGTTTGAGATGTGTGTTGAACGGGATGGAGAGCAGGTGGGAGGAGCAGCCTTCAGGGGAAGGCATCACCTAAATAGGGCAAGAGTTAAATTTTGAAATGTAAGCAGGAGCTAAAGGACGGAAGAATATGATGATTTCAGAAATGCAATAATTATCAAGTTATAACCAAAATATTATAAAAGAAACATTCCTATACTGATATGTCATATCTGCTAAGATTTAAAGAATAATTCAAATACTTAATTTAAATTCAAAGACTTTAAACGGTAGTCAAATTATCAATATGAAAGAATTAGCACAAGTGAAATAATTCTATGACATTTTACAATAATCGGTTATACATTTAGAATTGAAAACACTTCTCTTTAAAGACAGCAGACTTCATTTGACTTAGAAAGACAATGACTCTTTATTTCATTAAAGATTTAAAATTCCAGATCAAGATGCTTAAATGAGATTACGTAGGTCACATGCTTAACACAGCAGCAGACTTGTATGGATTCTATCACTGTCATCATCATCATCATTATCAAAGGTAATGGTGTATTTTAAATAGCAAAAACCTGAGAAACGTAAGATATAGCTTTTAGTCTCATTTCTGCAACTAAGCAGTTCAACTCTGGATAAATCATTGAACCTCAGCCATAGTTTTTATTATATTAAAATAAATCTCGGGTTATTTCAAAGGAGTTGGGAAAGCTTAAGGTATGAACCCAAATCCAATCTATAAATGCCAATTCCCTTTCTAAATGTGGAAAAAAATTAATAACAGAAGAAATGTATATACATACAAACGTACTACATATGTGTGTATATGTATATATACACACCAGCATATATATCATCTTTAAATCAGTTGCAGATTATTTCTCAGAAAATAAAAGTATTTGCCAGAGAGAACTATATCTAGATTTGCATTCCCCCAAATTTGTATTAATCAATGTTTACTTTAGTAAACAGCCAAGAAGAATCACAATTACTGAAAATTACCCAGATCCTAGCATAATTCCTTCTATAACTCATTTGTTTAATTCAAGTAAATGTGAAAAAGGTGATGGTTCATCTAATAACCATAATACATAACAAGAAAATCACCAAATCTACTTTTTCCATACATCAATGTATACTACCATTCATGTTTAGAGTAATACCTACAGCATCTACATTTTGCCTGGTAAAAAGGTATAAAATTTAAAGCCAGCTGCCATTTAGAATACTGCATAACCAACTATTCCCCAAAACCCAAAAACAGTACACAGTATATTCTTACTAAGTCACTCTTGTGTACAAATCCATTAAACTGTCCCACGTTCATTTTTATTTTCTCTGAACAGCTTCACCCGAGTCCTCTATGGGAGGCTTTTCCTACCACAGAATCAACTCACTGAAGCTGTCTGGCTCCCCCCTTCCAACACCATCTCTCATACAAGCTGCCTCTGGGATCATTTCTAAGTACTACTTACATGTGTTCAGTAACGGGAAAGAACTCTAGTTTTCAAATCTGAAGGTTTGAGTCCCAGCTGTGCTACTAATTAGTTCCTAGATAACCCTGTCCACAAGCTACTTCACATTTCTTGCATCTTTAGTTTCTGCAACTACAAAGAAAGAGTGAATGGTATCTATGAAGGAGGTTATTCTGTTAGATAACACATAAGTGCACTGTAAACAGTAAAGAGCTACTAATACTTAACAACCAAGGTTTCTTAAAATTTTGCTTTAGAATATTAAAAATCGCTGGGGTACAACAAGATAGAAACCCTACTCAAGAGGAAATGTATTAGCTTGTGTACTGAAATGTCTGGAGATACTGAAATGTCTGCACTGCATGGGCTCCAAAAGCACCATCAACAATCTATCTCTGGGTTCCAGGTGCCCCTGAGACAGCTCCATTCTGAAGTAGACTCTGCCTTCACGGCGGCAGACTGCCAGTCAGTTCAACTTACAGTCTCACTTTTTTAGCAACCACCGTGAAAACACCTTTTTCTTTCTCTAAAAAAAACTGAGGGAAGTTATCAAGCTGTCTCAGAAGTGCAGTAGATTTTATAACCAGTATCTGTTATTGTTCTCTGGTCCAGGAAAGGTACAAGGAGTCCCGGGAAGCCCCAACTCATAATAATCAAGAATGGAGAAGAGGTAACTCCCCAAGAGTATCAAAAACCTACAACTGTTAACAATAGAAAGAACAGATATAAGACAGCCCAAACCAATGGGAATTATACTATTCTAGCCCTTGGCTGCCCACCTATCTTACACACTCATTTCTCCCATACATAAAACTATTTAAATACCCATGTTAAACAATGTCACTGTGTTAGCCACAACACACTACCTCACCATGGGGTGAAAACAAGAACAACACCAAACTCAAGTTACTGCTCCCAAGTTACTTCACCCGGTTTGAAATTTCTGTGATAAATCGTTCTTGGTGGTATCTGCTAACCTAATAGTATATAGCTGCATAAGTTTAACTATGCTCCTCATAACTAACATACAATAGTAAAAGAACACAATAATAAATCCACCTGGAAGAGTGGAGAAAGTAAAAGGAACCATGGTCACTAATTTAAAGCATAAACCATGCATCACTGGTCAGAATAGCAAGAGTGCCCTGTCCTTACAAACGGAGTTCCTTGGTTAGCCAATATTACGGATGCGTTCATTGCTAATATTACGGATGCGTTCATTGCCAATATTACGGATGCGTTCATTGCGATATTACGGATGCGTTCATTGCCAATATTACGGATGCGTTCATTGCTAATATTGTGGATGCGTTCATTGCAATATTACGGATGCGTTCATTGCAATATTACGGATGCATTCATTGCAATATTACGGATGCGTTCATTGCTAATATTGTGGATGCGTTCATTGCAATATTACGGATGCATTCGTTGCAATATTACAGATGCATTCATTGCCAATATTGCGGATGCGTTCACTGCAATATTACGGATGCGTTCATTGCCAATATTGCGGATGTGTTCATTGCCAATATTGCGGATGCGTTCATTGCTAATATTACGGATGCGTTCATTGCTACTATCTCCAAAGACCTCACTTGTCTATTATTCTCCACGCTGTACAAGATGTTCCTTTTAGCAGTTATATTGCTTAAGCTTAGAATTGCTGTAGAAGAAAAATAACACGGGCCTTTGTTTACTGGACACGAAGTTTCCCTGAAAGTAGAGCTTCCCTAAAGCCGTAGGTTTTGGTCAACACACCTCAATCCACAGATTGAATCAGCAACCAAAACAAGGGATCTTGTCAGGACGCAGTAAACAGATATAGGTTTCACCTTTTAAGTTACAGGCCTTCCAGGTACTCTATCCCCTTAACCCTCAGCTTAATAATATTCCTTGAAGGAATGTGAAAAACTAAACTAGGTGAGGAGGCACAGCTATTCTATCACTTGTTTCTTGGTTGCTTCCTATTTTAAAGCTCTTTACAACTGGAGTGCTATTTTGGTCAGGTAGATGGAGCAAACTACAGGAGGTGCTTGGGAGAGGCTTACAGAGCAGAACTTTACCTCGTGCTTTCCCCTTCCACGTGTCCCTCTCTATGGGATAAAAAGTTGAATCTTGACAAGCAACAAAGCTCAGATGATTTTCTACTACCAGGAATGGCAGCTACAGGCACAAAGAGCCTCTCTGACTTGGAAAGACTGCATTTTCTTTCCTCTCTGCTTTGAAGCACGCCATCTTAAACCAAAGTTTTGCTCTCTTGCTAGACATTGTCAAGCCCAAAGAAGTAGCCAAAACATTCCAACATCCCTAAAATTCCAACCTCAGTAGTTCCATGCGCAAAGATAACGCTGATGAATATTTAAACAGCTGCTCTGTGTGTAATTCTTTAAGAGGAATTGCTAGGGACAGCAAAATCTGCCTTGCTTTGCACTCCATGTCAACATTTAAGGTCTACTAAATGCCTCCTACTATTTACTGTCTATGCTAGTGGGGATCCTTTCCATTTCCAAGTGAGAAAAACCCGACTTATACTGGTATGAAACAAATAACAATAAATTGTAAAAGAGAATTTAACTGAAGTCACCACAGACACAGAGAACTCCTAAGTTCTCCAAGAGAATCAAGCTATTTTTCCTCTTCTGGCTTCACACTTGGTCAAACGCCAAGAAAGGCACCTACAACTACAGTCTAAGAATCCGCTCTTTCAGCATCTTCATTAGGCAAAGTTCCAGCACAAGTCATGGACTCACTCTATGGCTTCCGCTGGGTTAAACGTTTGTCCAGGAACCAAACACCATGATTCTAACCACACCTGGGTTGATGCTTCTACCCCAAATGGGTTAATCCACCTACGCCACATGAACTCAGAACATGCAACAAGCAGGGAACTCATCAAAGGAAAACCGAGGTACTGCTACAAAAATGGAAAATGTATGCTAGACAGACGCAAACAGGAGATGTTGGTAATCTGACAAATGCTAACAATATTTTTTGAATTTCCATTCAATGAATTATGTACTTTGTTAACAGCATGAATTTTGTTATGTGCTTATATGTGATCATACACTGAAAAGCTTTTACCAGACTCTTTCTTATTCCCAGATGTTAGTTCAAAATAGCATTTACATATATAGTAACATTTACATATGTAACATCATAAATATTCAATAGACACTTCTAGTTTGAGGAATAAACAATACATTAACTGAATCTAGTTTATTTGAGGATTCTGGCCCTAGACCCTACTGCTGAACATAACTTCAGAAACTGGTCCTAATGATTACTGCTGAACAATGGTGCGCTGCGTACTCAAAATACACTTAACTTACCCAAGAGCTAGAAACACAAAAAGTAAATACACATAATAACTTACCCAAGAGTAGAAACACATAAAGTAAAACACAAAAAGTAAATACACATAATAACTAACCCAAGAGTAGAAACACATAAAGTAAATACACAGTCCTTTTTAATTAAGTTTAAGTTAAGTTCTTGTGCTCATGGAGTCCGCAGCCTATAAGGTAAAACACACATAAATAACCACAATACCAAAGAGCAGTATGTGATGCAAAAGAGATCTGCTGACCGTGCATAAAGAGAGACACACACAAAACACAGAACATCTGTGGAACTGACGCATGAAAATGTCTGAAGTAAATGGCAAAAAGTGCAGATGACTGAATTTTTGATAATGTAGCTACATGGGTGATACAAAAAGGGGGCTGGGTCTGCTAGACCCAGTGAATTACTTTACACTATGGGAAAAGGAAGGCAGAAGAGGAAAACTTGACATGCTTCTAATTAACAGCACAGTACTGCCAAAAACTGATTAGCAATACACAAAATATTAAAAATTAATATAATTTTATCATAGACTGATTATAAGATACTTGCTATTTAGTATCATTATATGACTAAATTAATATTTTTATGGAAAATCTCAAAATTGCTTAAGATATTGAAGCTCCTAGTATTTACATATGCATCCTTAATTTTATTTTCTATGCCAATTACAAGAAAAAAACTATAATTGAAACTAACATGAAAAGACTTCCATGTCAATATAAATTAAAATGTAGGAAATTGTTTTAATACAAATAAATGTGGTTTAATTAGTATTAAGTACTTCCATGATCCCAAGATGTAACTGTAAACTTTTTTACAATTTTATTTCAAATGCAGAATATACCTTTTGTTTGTGAAATTCTAAATATCTCTAAAATGAAATAAAGCTGAAAATTAAACAAAATTTCAAGGAAGCTAGTATCATATTCAAGTACCAAAAAAAAACCTTAAAATTTCCCTTTTAACAAGAATGTCATGAGCCATATGCCAAGAGGAAAGAAACTTAGTAGCCCACACACCCTCTCAAAGTTTCTGGCTATGCTTTCAATACAGCAAACAACATGCCACTCAGAAGGTAAAAAAGATAAAATTACCAGAGGAAATAACATTTACTACAGTAAAAAACATACTGATATACTTCACAGCAATTCACACAAAAAAATCTACAAATCCATGAAAAAGTCATAAATTCAGTAACTTGTGAAAAAAATCTATAAATTAATAATTAAATCCTGGAATCATAATTATACAATTACACTACAGAAGAAAGCTATTAAAAAAAAATCCTGTGAATTCTTTCATAAAGTAAATATAATCCTTTATTTCTATCTTTTAAAAAATAAGCTTATGTTAAAAATCTGTGATAAAAAAGTTCACAAAGATAAACAAAGATAACATGGTAAATACACAGCATTTACTTTGAGGAAGTAAAAACCTTATATATTAAGTGTTTACAAATGAAGCAATAGATTAAGCCTTATAATACTCCTGCCTTACAACTGAAAAAAAACAATAAAGTCTGCTTTCTATAAACTTACACTATCACATTAAATAATTCCTCCTGAATTCAAAGTTAGTTGAGGACCAGTTTATTTCATTAGTAGAGCTACAACTAGAATCCTTGACAATACTCTCATCGTAATGTTTTCACAAACTAATTTACCCATCTCTCTGACACTATCCATCCACATTTGAATGTTTTAAGTTAACCATATCATTATACGAATTACATGTACCTATGATTAAAATCATTCATTTTATCACATTATATTGGTGATTCTTCACCAAACTCCCATAATCCACCTGAATAGTGGAATGGATCTTTACCTTTGGGAAACAAAAGCAGAAACATTACAGCCACAGTTGTGTTGAAGAGATCCTATTTTTTACTACATTCTTAAACTTCACGCTGCAAAACTTCTAATTCTTTGGGCAAGGCAGGTATGTGGGAAATAGCACCTAAAATCCAAGTATATAGTACTAGTATTCTCATATTATACTAGGAAGAAAAAAATGAACAAGAAAAAAGAAAAAAAAATTGACAAAGGTGACTGAGACAAAGTATTGTTTAAGGTAGAAACTTGTTTCCTTTTGAAGTTTTATACCTCTCCTTTCTTTTATGTGATACAGGCACCCTGAATAACATTTCACTCTTTCACCTAAGTTTCTATTTAGTGGTTTAAATTAAAACTGAAAAATTTTTAAACTAATTTTCAAGATAATAATAGAGGTTTACAACTTCTCACAAGTCACTAAGTGTCCTAAATAAATGTTACTGATTCTTATTAAATAAGCAGAATTAAGTTTTGATAATTATTTCTTAAAGGCCTATGGTTTCCACATATTTTTAAGAATCAGCTTAAATTTTCACATGGCTTTTTCATCATGAGTATACTGGAACAATAATTATAGCCCTCCACCTACAATTCAAGAGATACTACACTTCAAATAACTAATTCATATTCCACAATCAATGAATGTAATTAACAACTTAATAATAAATAGCTCCTTTTGTCATTTTTTTCCCAAAAGTTTCCATTTAAAAAATCTATTGCATTCTTTAAATATAAAGAAATACAATGAAATTTTAACTAACTTTTTATTCCAAAAATCACTACAGCTACACGGTCTTAAGAGGATTTGGGGATAGATCGTTTCTATGTTATTTTCACTGACTATAAGCTGATGCTAAAGTTCCCTAAAATAATGTCTGCATATAAAGACTTCATGCCAGAATTTCACTGCACTGAGGAGTTAAATTTCTTCTTTACCTCAAGAGAAATATTTCACTTCCTTTCTTAGTATACTGTATATCTAAAGAACCCCATCTGTTAACAACTAATTCAGCATACACTGCTACTGCTGCAGGGTCCAAACTGGTTATACATTCAAATCAGTTTCCAGGTTGTGAAGGCTCTGATGCCTATTATCAGGTTAAAATGTATTCAGTAAGCATACAAATACTTACTAAAATAGCCTAATATCAGCGAGTATAAAAATGGTATTGGTTAGACAAAAACTGGAAAAATTTAATATGTGTTCCTTTAAATGTATGGAAATACATTACCTGCTAACTTACTAACATTTTGAGATTCTTCTCTTTTCTTTTCAGAGGAAAAAAAAAAGGCAAATACTGACCTATTTGAAGGTAGTTAAAATTAAATCTCTCAAGACAGCTGTATTTCTAGTAGTGCATTTTAAAAAGAACTTGGTTATATCTATGTGGTGACATTTCCCCCAAAGTTACATTGAGTTTCTGTGGTAATTTATGTGAAGGGTATACGAAAGCACAAAGAGGCATTTTTGTATTTAAACAGCAACCAATACATAAAGACATATAATCTCCTATCTTTAACTTGACAAACCAGCAAAAAGAAAAAAAAAAAACAGATTCAATTTTTCTGTGAATTTAAGAAACTCATAAACCGTAGACATTATCTAATCCAGGTCTCAGGACATCTCTGATGTAACTGCAGCTTTCTTTCAGTTTTCCGATAAATGAAATAAAAACAATTGCTTTGCTGAAAACTCAGACTGCATGGGTGTTATAAAACCCCGTTGCGAGCATATTTTTATATTCCTGTGACTCCACACCAAATACAATAGTCAACTGATTGCTCTCGATTTATGCTTTGCCTTCCAAAACCCAACCTTACGATATGTCAATGACTTCTGGTTATTGCAGAGGAAACTATATAAAAAGCTTTGCTGCATCAAAAACTCCATTTACAAAGCACTAAAAATGAACTACTCTTAATTATCTTCAATTTCTGATTCTCCTCTCCTAATTTCTTTCCATGTCTTCCCCTGACATCTTCAAGGCTTCTTAGCTTCTCTGTAGACAGCGCAAAACATTAAGTCATAACACAGTTCTGCAGTAACTCTTTCTTATCATGAAAGGAACCAAAATCTAGGGCTGCGTTTAAAACCTTTCTTTTACTCTTCATCCACATGCCATGCTCCTGAAGGCCACCATAGAAACCAACCTGTATGATTTGGTGCCCTCACATTTTAACACCTCGTATGCTCAGAAAACAACTAAGAAATCAGCATATTCAGGGCAAGATTACAAAGAGCGGTAGGCTGCCTAAGAGGTGGGGAGGGGAGATATGGCCACAACCCTCTCCATCACAGCCTTGGAATAATTAAAGACAGATGCAAAACTGCATCATTTTCCTCCTCCCTCGAAAACATCACACCCCAGCTGCTCAAGCTGAAAGCTAATGCGCGTCTCACATTTCAGTAGCACGGGGGAATTTAGGCTCCAGGGGCAAGGCTGTCATCCTCCTCGGAGAGCGACACCACCGACAATTAAGTGTGGGGGAAAGAACCCCAGAGAACAGGGGCCTCCTCATCCTCTAACTAAACTCTGAAGTGGAGCCAAATGATTTACTCGTCGGGAGAAGTGCTAAGAAGCAGTGTTAAGTTGGGCACTGCGCTCAGGTGGCAGGAGAGGACCAGAGGAGAGGAGGGCGGTGGGGTGGCTCTGGCAGCGCACAGGCAGGTCACCCGCTGGGCAGTACCGGCCGGAAGGTCTGTGCTCCCAGGGACACGCTGCGTGTGTGACCCTGAGGGTGCAGGGGTGGGAGCGCCGGCGCTGGGGTGGAGGCTGTGGGGGCTGGGAGGCAGATGGCAGAGCACGCCTGTTCCCTTACCAGGTTGAGCACCGTCTCCACGATGTCCCTGTTGCTGACCTCTCCGACCTGTATGAGTCCAATCAACACGGCGAATTTCATCCGGATGTTGCGGATCGGCACCGAAGGGTTAATCATCCCCGCGGGCAGCACCACCGAGCCGGAGCCGGAGCCGGAGCCGGAGCCGGACGCTGCCCTCAGCTCCCCCATCCCGCTGCCCCCGGGGCCGCCGCCGCCGCCTCCGCCGGCCCCGACGGCAATGAGCCCCACGGGCGGAGGCTCGAGCCCCGGGCCCGGGCCCGGCTTCTCGCTCGCCATTGGGCCCCCTCCCGGGGAGCCGCGAAGGGCAGCGGCGCCGCCTCCGCCGGGACCGTTACACCTGCCTCGGCCCCCGCCCCCCGGCCGGCGCTCGCAGCCCCAGCATCCACCAGCGCCGCGGCGCCCGGCCCGCCCCGGCGCCCTCCCCGGCGGAGGCGGCGGGGGACTCGCGGGCTGGTTCCGGGGCTGGCGGCACCGCTCACCGCCGCCGGGCGAGCGCAGTGCCCGCCCAGCAGCTGTGCCGCCGCCGCCGCCTCCTCTCCCTCCCGGTCCGTCCGGCCCGGCCCGCCCCCCGCGGAGATGCCGCCGCCGCTGCGGAAACCCCCGCGGCGCAAGCAGCCGGCCGCCGCGCTGCCCGGGGCTGGAGCTCAGGCTGAGGCCGACGCTACTGCCGCCGCTCCCGCCGCTGCTACGAGCGCCACTGTTGTTGTGAAGCCCCGACGCCGCCGCTCACTCCGCCATGTTGCCGCCCCCTGCCTGCGGTAGCGGCCACCGCGCCTGCGCAGAGCCTCCGGGGGCGGAGCCTCGGTGCACCCCCTCTTTTGCCCTGCCCTCCTCCTCTTCCCACCCACCCACCCGGACACCCCTAGTCCCTCCCCCAGCCACCCTGAGCGGATAGACAGGTGAGCAGGTGCATGGGGGCTGCTGCCAGACAGCGGGGCAAGCTGGCAGAGGCGGGGCGGGCAGTGGCTGCCTTGTGGCTTCTCCCTTGAGGGTGCCTTCTCCCCAGGGGGAAGGACTCGGTGTGCGTGTCTTGCCTTCGCCGCCACCTCCTCCTCCTTTCAATATCCTACTGCTAGGAGGAGGTTCATCCTCTTCGTGGTTGCGTTCAGCTGCTGCTACTGCCAGTGCCACGTGCCTTGTATGTCTTGGGGAGTGGCAGGTGACCTCTTTCTGCCCCTCTTCGCCCTACCTCGCAGTCCTGTCCGCCTGCCCTCCCTGGAATTTCCTAAAGAAAAAGTGGCTGGCAAAGCAGAAACAAACGCACCGGGGGAGAACGATCCTTCATTGCTGGGAGAAGGATACAGATGGAGTGTAATGGTTCTTTTTTACAGCCATGAAAGAGGCTGACACCTGCACACTCAGGCACGACCCAAAATAGAACTTGTCAAACAGTGATCCTCTCTCGGTCAAGCTCGCAGCAACAAACAGCTCTTGAACTCACCTCTCAGCCTAAAGGGGCTGCACTGCGCGACTCCGTGGGGGTAGTTTGGTGGGAACGACAAATCTCACACTTTAAGACTCCCTGACAGTCCTCAGGTACGATGCCAATTAATGATGCTTCCCTTTTCATAGGGACGTACAGTTGGGAGGAATTTTTTTAATTATCTAAAAACATGCATGATTCTCACTGCCATCCTTGATCTGTGAGAAAAGTAAATTTCTGTGTCTGAACAGAGATGCAAAAATAAAATTACTTCTAATATTTAAAAGTAAAATGTACTCAGTAATCTTGCTGCTGGTATTGAATCAAAGCTAAATAGGCATGACTGCTGGTTTCTTCCTCAAAAGGAAGGATATACTTTTCTTTAATATTTCATGAGGTCTGCCTTTTTCAATAAAGATAAATTACAAGCCACCAGAAATATTAGGTATCTTGAGGTATATTCAAATCATTTTAATTGTCAGTTCAAATTTAAAAAGTCAATACACAAATCCATCATAATCAGGTTTATTATTACTCATGTTTAATTAGACTTGCTGGTCAAGTAACTCCCATGATATAGGAATATGATAAAAGTCCAAAGTGCCATAAACTATAACAAAGTTTCTCTAAACCTGTGCTTAAGATTAGCTCTGGTTTTTGTTTGCTTGTTTAAACGTTCACTGAATTGGTTGAATTATGAAAGAGTTAAGCAAAAATTTCTCCAAGAAGTGAAAAGTGGTATATCCATTTAAATTAAATAGCAATGGAATTATAAAATGCTAGATCAGTTGAAACTGTATGGGATATTTACAAAATATACAAGTTTTACAGTGTAATTTGAGATGTTCCGTAACTGAATACCCACATTTATGTCTACCGACAGCATTTTTGTCTGTCCCAAGTGCGTATCGTCTACTTTTAGGAGCACTGTTTCATTTGCAAATTTAAAATGGTATATCTTTTCTAAATACATAAATCTAGACTGAAAGGTTAGCACACTACGTTTTTCCCCCCCCACTGTGCATATTTGTATATGGCCCTGGTTCTACCTCTTGCTATTTTCAGACTTATTGCATGAGTGCTTTGAGAGACAGTGACAACCTGAACTTTCTATTGCCTTTCTGAATGAATTGCTTAACATCATTTGCACATTTCCATTCATATCCTTCTTGTTTTTTTCTTAAGCAGTATGTGTGTGCATTTTGGTTGTGTTCTTCTGGTTTGTTCATTTTTCTTTAATGGAGATAGGGAGTAGGTAACGAGGATATCACTGTTCAAAGCAGAAAAATCTCATTTCTTTTACATACTTAATTCTACTTCAGAGATTTTTAAAAGAGCTTAATAAATGAAAAGATTTCTCCAGTAGACTGTCAGCTCCTCACAAGTGGTATTGTACTGTGGAAAGTATATGGGGTTCTGAATCATACTCACAACTTACTACCTGTGAAGTCTATTTGAGCTTTAGTCTGTTCATTCCTTAAATAGGGATGATAAGCTCTGAACCATTGGTAAGTGAGAATACAATGAAATAATTTCAACCCAGCAGCTAGCACATACTAAATGTGTCTCTTTGTATCCTGACTGTACAGGCATAATGTGTGTTGCGTGACCTATAAACACATGCAATAGTGATTATAACCACACACAAGTCTCCATAATTACACAGTTATATGTTTTTAAAAACAAAGTTTAGAAAAGACAGCAAGTCTGCTTCCTTTTGGCCTATAAAGCCTATTTCCATATAAAGGTGCAAATAACTTAGCATTTGCATTAACAATATTTGGAAATAAAAGATAAGCTACGTAATAAAAGAAGATACCTAAAGTGTCCATTTTTAAGTCTCCAGATTAAAAAAAACTTATTTTGGTATTACTAATTTATAACATTACTTTGGTATACATTTTTATAAACCCATACTTGCTAAGGGTAACCCTTCAAAGATAAAGCCTATGAATTTGAGTTTCAAGAGGCAACATTGCACATGCCCTTCAGATTCAGTAGAATCTAGATTTGAATTCAGTTCCACTACCCACTTACATGTGAGATCTTTGGAAAAATGACCTCACTCCAAAGTCTCAAAGTCAGCATACCCAACTACCTATTCCTACTTTGGTAGGAATGATGATATTACTTCATAGGATTAAAGGAGCTAATACATTTAAGGTATTTCATGTAGTAACAACTGTTCAATCAATAATATTTCCCTTCATTGGCTATGGGGAAAGACTCAGAGTTATTTTTGTGTTTTCAGCACCTAACATGCCTGGCTTGTGACTTACATTTAATAAACATATTCAAAGACGAATGAATGAAAACAGCAGATCTCCAAGCTAAATATTTCCACGCCCTTTCCCTGATCTTTAAAGAACTGATCTTTTTAATGGTTATCTGAACAGAATACTCCAAATTCCATTGAGACTCACACCGGTGTAAATCAGTATAAATCTTACATCAGCCTCAGCCTTCAGAATTATAACTCCTACTAATGTAACCTGAAATCAACATAGATGTGTTTGGTTTGGTTTGGTTTTTGGTTTTTCAACGTGACACTATTAATTCATGTAATATGGTAATGATTTGTGTTTGGCATGTAATGGGTTCTCAGATAATTTTGGTTCCATTCCCCTTTCATGTTGAAATTGTTATCAATCTGAAAAGTCAAGGGTTTTTGTTTTGTTGCTATTTTTTTGTTTTGTTGTGTTAGCAGCAGCATATCTCCCATGTGTACTTTTATGTGTAGATTTTAAAATATCAAGTACAAATGTGTACCTATCCATTTAAATTTTATTTTGTATTCAGGTTGTCTATTTAATTCTCATTTAAATTTCATCTCCTGGGAATTTCTTAATCCTGATTAAATCACAAAAAGAATGTATTCATATTCTTATTATTATCTGCAAAATTGAGAACATTCCTTATAGATCTTTATCCAAAATTTGCTAGAACAGGATATAAACAGCTCAGTAGTCACCTGTTAACACTCTGCTTGAAATCAAGTCACATCTATCAAACTGTGGACCCCAACCCATTAGGAAGTCACGAAATTGATTTAGTGAGTTGCAACCAGCAGTTTTTTTTTCCCATGAAATAGAATAGAAACACACAGAATTGAAATAGAAATATGAAAATACATCCATTTTGTAAGGGAGAAGCACTTCATGAAACTTGTTTAATTATACACATATACATGTGCCTAGTATACACATGTCCATATACATGGTATACACATGTCCCTATGCGTAGCATACACATCTATGGTTACTAGGTGATGATGTGACATGTATTTCTTACTGCAAACCATGGTCAAAAAGCTTTAAAACTACCGATTAAGGTGGTTCACAAGCACCCGTTTCATATAATCTTTCAAATACACGGTGTCTCAAAAGTCCCCATACTTATGAAAAATTATAATAACAGATGTCTTTAAACACATTCGTCATGAAGGAGAGAGAGACGACTTTGTGTTTGTGTGTAGAGAGAAGTGACAAACACATAGAGAATATTTTTTAAATACTTTGTAAAACTTTGTAATGAATATTCTGTAAATAAAGGTACATTTAGCTATAATTTCCCATATATCTGGTGACTTCAGTCCCTGGTGCATCTTCTTTTCTCTGACTCCTCAAAAAAGACCACTGAGAGTTGTTCAGTGATCTAGTTTTCAGATTCTTTCAGGGTCAATGGATATAATTTGTTCTGCCTTTGGGACTTGAAGTCATTTAGACTCTCTAGGTGTCTGCTTACAATTTTCTCTACCAAACTTAAACTTCAGTTTCCTCCAAACTACTATTCTATCTTTCTTGCTCCATGAAATTTTCTCCTAACCAGAGAACTCAGACACAAAATAGAGATTCCAATGTTCCCTAATTTGACTCCATTTTGGAATGGCCAAAATGTTGATGCTTGCCGATCAGCAAACTCCAGTATCCCCAAAACTAGACTAATTCAAATAGATGATTTCTAATTCTTCACTTAAAGAAAGATTGTGTTTACACATGGAAAGATAGTTAGCAAGTTCTGAAAAATGTTGAATGGTTAAAAACACAGTAAGTACCCTGGAATTTCAAAGGAACTCAAGATCATACAAACACCATAATGCACATGGTATTTGTGCATTAAATATCACATAAAAATACACACAAATGCGTGCACACACACACCTATTCACCACTGGACGTATCTTTAGCATTCATCCCATTGTTTTCATTCTCACTGCTATCGCCTGATTCAGATCCTGACCTAGTCACCTCATACACAGCTGGTCGCCTTGTCTCCACACTCACACTCCTCTTCCTCAAGCTTCTCCTTTACAGACAGATAAGGATTCTTGCTTTACTAATAGCTTGTACATAAGTACATGTCATCTGCTGAAGCCATCACCAGTAATTCTCTTTACCTAACAAGTTAAGCCCAGAGTATTTTGGTGCCAAACTCCCTCTATCCTTTGGCTTATTTTCGAGTCTTGCCTCATTCTGTTCCCAGCAGGAACCCTCTGCCAATGGCTCCCAAGCTTACTGCAATCTCTGGAGTCAATCTGGTCTTAAAGCTCTATGCCTAGAAAGGCTCTTTCTGTTTTCCTGGGAATTATCTTAATTCTGGACAAAAGTCACTTGGGATAAATTTTTTAAATTGTATTCATTTAGATTAACCAAAATTTCATTTTATAATCATATTAATATGTTGTGCTTTTCTGGCAAAGATTTTGTAATCTCCTAGTTCTGGTTTCTATTACATTTCCATAAAACTATAGTAAAGATCATATACTCTGGGTAAGGGGAGAAGAAGAAAGACTATGAGAAGGTATCCAAGAATACTTTGGAACTGTGATCTCGTTATTAGAATCTCTTCAAAATTAACCATAGCATCGTTAGCAAACTCTGTGCAACTGAGAAACAGTGGGTGGAATCAATATGAGCCTGGCACTGAGGCAGGGAGTTTGGGGTTAGCGCCTTTCCCTGGTGCCAACAGCCATTGGTTGACTAGTGAAAATGACCCAATTAGCAGATAGTTCCTGGAAACAATTTGAAGTTTGCACTTAGTTTCCCAGAGTTGGAGTGTACTCCTATCCCTTCTACTTAACAGTCGGAAAGGTCAGACTCAGAAGGAGAGGTAAAAAGAAAGAACAGAATAACCAAGCTGTACCTTCTGCTTGAGAGTTTAATTTTATATATTTCGAAGTATGTGTTCTACACAGCCCCTTTGTTGTTAAAGTACATAGGAATCTGGCCAGGCGTGGTGGCTCATGCCTGTAATCCTGACAACTCTGGGAGGACAAGGTAGGCAGATCGCTTGAGCTCAGAAGTTTGAGACCAGCATGAGCAAGAGCAAGACCCTGTCTCTACTAAAAATGAAAAAACTGAGGCAAGAAGGCCACTTGAGCACAAGAGTTTGAGGTTGCTGTGAGCTATGATGATGCCATGGCACTCCACCCAGGGCTTGATAAAGTGAGACTTTGTCTCAAAAAAAAGTGAATGGGAATCGTAAATAATACAATCATGAGGCTAAAGGAGAGCTCAAGGGATCAAGATACTTAATCACATGTAGTGTTAAGGTATCTGTTAAATGTACATGAATGTGTATATAAAACTTAATTTCTGTTTGGCTGATCTAATCTGGTGAGAAGTAAATGAAATGTGATATATTGGCCACAGCTTTATCACCGTTTCTTTGTTTATATTAAAACAAGCTCAGCCAGATTTCTTTCACAGTCACAAGAACACAAACAGCGTATTTGCATTCTGTGAAGCATGGAAAGGTGGTGGCACATGGTTTGTCCTCATAATTCACAGCATAGTGTTTTCTTTCATAAACACAGCGGAGACCTCACATGATTACATTATAAAACAAAACACTTCTTCTGACATTTCTCTGTTTTTTACCTTCCCCATCCTAAACCCAAATAATCCTTTGAAGCATGGTTTGGTGGCTAAAATAATGTGTTTTGACATTAGGCACATTGGGTTCAAATCCAGATGAATCACCCATGACCCAGTTTCACACGTAAAACATACAGCAGTGCACCCGTATCCAAGGGGGATGCACTTCGAGACCTCCCCGCGCCAAGGAGATGCTTGAAACCACAGCTAATGCTGACCCTATGTCAAACACAGGCAGAAAATTGTTGATTGTGTTCGTGAGAGCGTACGGTTCTTCTCTGGGCTTTATGATGTGGCCTGCAGCATTGCCACAGAGTGACAGAGTTAATCTGCTCTTCCATAGCTTATGCCCTGGTGCTCCTTTATACTCAGCTGAATTCAGGTTCTAGTGCTTCTCTTCTTCCAGAAAGGCCAATTTCATCACAATTGAAGGCTTGCTTTAGATTTTAGCCTTCCCCTTAACTGGCAACTTTAACTCAGCCAGAAACGTGGCAGCAACTTCATCAGCAGATGCAGCCTGTTCAGTTATTTTTATTTATTTATTTATATTTATTATTATTATTATTAATTTATTTATTTTGCAATTATGGCCAGTGCTGGGATTGAACCCACCACCCCCGGTATATGTGGCCGGTGCCCTACTCCTTGAGCCACAGGCGCCACCCTATTTTGATATTTTTTAGCCCAAACCTGTTCCTGAATCTGTGTACCCATCCTTTACTTGCAACAAAGGGCTTAGTGTTACTCTTTTCAGAGGATCACTTGCTAAAGTCCTCATAATACTTTCAATGTTTCCTGGTGCAAAATGTTGCCATCAATTGAATGTTCCCGTTGACATCTCCCACCCACAAATGTAATGCCTTTTCCATCTTAACTAAGCAATTATCATGAACTGTGGCCATAACTTTTGCAGTCTTAGGTGTGGAAAAGAGAAACTACCAAGAATTTCTTTTTGCTTCTTCACAATTTCGTGGCTAGAAGATTTGTTCTTACCAGAGATTTTAGCGACTTCAGCACACGATTTTTTTTTTCTTTCCCCAAGTTGAGAAATTTTGCTTTTTCACTTCAAGGAAACACTTTAAGGCTTCTCTGTGGCATATCCAAATTGCTAGCATCATTACTCTTGCACTTTCAGGCCAGTAAGTAAAATAACGGTTTCTTGAACACAAGCACCAAGATGCTGTGACGGTCAATCTTATCACCAAGACAGCAGCTAAGTAAGTAAGATTCAGGTAGCAAAGCATGCACACACTGGACGAAGAAATGATTTATGTCCCAGGCTGGAAAGAGTGGAATGGCAGGAGATTTGATCATGCCACTGAGAGTAGCATGCAATTTGAAACTTATGAATTGTTTATTTCCGGAATCTTCCATTTAATATTTTTGGACCTTCGGTAACTGAAACCATGGAAAGCAAAACCGTGGAAAAGGGAAGACTACTGTAACTACATCATGCGTATTGTTTGAAGGATTTAAAGAGGTAAAGCATAAAAAACATTTAGAACAGTGCCTGTAATGAATGTTCAATAGATGTCGAAGTTGTAATTATAGAATAACACAGAAAGAGGGCTTGGTGGAGTTCTGTGAGTTTCCAAATTACATAATTAAATGCACTAATCTCCACTTATTTTCTCTTCTTACATTGACTTGATTTCCCTTCATCAAAGGACGAATAAGATATCAGTGTCGTCTTCAGCTTTTTCTGTGTAAGGCGCAGTCTATATATATTCAACATGTATTTATTTGATCATAGTCTTAATGATTTCCGTTTATATCTCAAACTTAAATGTTTTATGTCTAATGAGTACATTAAACCAAATTAGCAATATAACTTTGCTCTGCTTTTTGCCAGTCATAGGGAAAAAAGGCATATTATGAACTGTATATTTTCAATGAAACTTTATAAAAATAAAAAATCAAAAGAATAAGCAAGTAATAATAGAATAAGCAAAATAATAACAAAGTACTCCTTTATAATGCACGAACTCACAGAATTAAACAGTCTATCAAAATGTATCTGATGGTTTAAACTATACTTTTTTCCTGTTCTTTCAATCTGTCTGCTTCTCTCCTTTTCCTGTTCATTAAAATCTTTAATGAATGAAAATCTTTTAACTTTGTAAGTAAGTTTAGTACTTTGCTTATGCCAAAACAGAGGGTTTTCCTGATTTCCTTTTTTAAAGGGACAGTGGCATTAACTTTTCTAAACCCTGTTTTAGGCCTGTGTGTTGAATTTGGACATGGACTGTCATAACCCCCACACTCTGGTGCCTATCATGTAGCACGCACTTCCTAACTGCAGCTAAAGTTATCCATGTAGCTTCCAGTTTTTTAAATGTGAGTCAACAACAGATATTTTTGTTCCCTGGCTTTCTTTTCCTATCTATAAATTTTTGGAGTTGTTCTCTCCAGGAACATTTATAAAATTCGTCATGTCTTTTATTGTCTTAATACCTCTACAAATGCATAAACTGAAAATGACTAACATTGAATTATTATAAAAAACATTTTAACTTTTCACCTGTGAATAATATCGTTAACTATTTTGAAAGCTCACTATAGAGACCTGGTCTCAGCACTCAAACTATAAAGTGTAATCTTACTTAATCTTTGATGTTTGACTAAGAAAAATTCCCCCTCCAGAATTATGATCTTCTGTAACAGAGGACAGAATTAAGCCAGAGATGCAGTGGAAGTTAGATGGGGCAACTGCAAACAAAAATTAGTCAATATAATTGAAACATCAAACCCTTCCAGCTTTGCGACCATCTACTACTCAAAAAGCATTAACCTAAAATAATACATACGAATAGACTAGCATGTTAATATTTCATATAGTAGCAAATCTGTGATATTCATTGTTTTTTAATATGGAACAGAGTCTCATTCTTTCACCTGGGCTAGAGTGCAGGGGCATCATTGTAGCTCACTGTAATCTCAAATTCCTTGGGTCAAGCAATTCTCCTGGCTCTGCCTCCAAGTAGCTGGGACTACAGGCATGTACCACCACACCTGGCTAAGTTTTCTATATTTATATAGAGATGCGGTCTTCCTCTTACTCAAGGTGGCCTTGGACTCCATGCCTGCCACTCAGCCTCCTAGAGTACTAGGATTATAGGTATGAGCCACCCTGCTTGGCCAACATTCATATTAGATTCCAAAAAAAACATACTAACCAATATTAAGCAATGAAATCATGAAATGGGAAAACTTTAAGGGAACATTTTATATATACGTAACAGTACATATTTGTTGATGAATAAATAAAATGAATTCTATATTTAAAATACTACACGTCTAATAACAAATATAACAGCCTGTGTGGTAAGACTAGAAAAACTTAAATGGCAATTCACCTGGAAAGAACCAACACTTCAGTTCAAATTGAATTGAATTTATGTGTAGTGGCTAAGTAATCTTCATTCACTAGACATGTGATTATTTTAAGGCCTAAAAGAGAACTAGCATTTATTCCTTATTACACATATTTATTAAATGTATTCTACAAGCCATGGGTAGCTTCAAGAGGCAGGAAATATAGCAGCGAATAAGATAAAGGCCCTGGGTGGAGCCCATGGCTCAAGGAGTAGGGCGCCAGCCCCATACGCCAGAGGTAGTAGGTTCAAACCCAGCCCCAGCCAAAAAAAAAAAAAAAAATAGAAGATAAAGGCCCTGTCCCCATACAGCTTACATTCTAATAGAGGACACTGGATAGTAAATGAGTAAAACTTGTATAATTAATATGATTTCAGAAGGTGATACTTTATATGATATTTATTTTTATGAGAAAATTAAATAGTATTGCAGTCATTTGTTTTGTGTGGGTTGTTTTTTTTCCTCACTAGATTGGCAGTCACTAGAAGGCAGGGATTATGTCTTTCCTATAATTAAAATCTTCAGAAATACACTGTGCTTCTTGACCAGCACATGGTAAGTAAATGTGTGAATGAAAGAAGGAAAGAAGGGAGAAGATTTAACAATTCAATAATTTGATGCAAATTCCCTGCAGTACAGGTCAGTCTCAATTATTGAAGAAAGAAGAACAAAGAGTTTTTAAATCAGAATAAAATCATTTCTCTAACTGTAGTCCCTAACCCCTAGGTGGTGGACCAGTACCCATCAGGTCCCTGGGCTGTTGGAAACCAAGCTGCACAGTGGGAAGTGAGCAGCAGGAAAGCTTCATCTGTATTTACAGCTGCTCCCCATTGTCATGTCACCACCTGAGGGCCACCTGTCAGCTTAGCAGCAGCATTAGATTCTCAAGGTCAAACCGACCATAGACTGAACCTAGGAGAGAGCTAGGTTGCATGCTCCACGTACGAGTCTAAAGCCTAATGGTGTGAGGTGGAGGTGCAATGCACCTGACTCATCCGTGAACCTCCATCACTCCCCCAACCCTGCCCTGCACACTAGGTCATGGAAAAATTTTCTTCCATGAAACTAGTCCCTGGTGCCCAAATGTTTGGAGACTGCTAATCTAAAAGACTGTTAAATTCCTTCAAACATTAATTATTGAGTAGGAGTAGGGTCCTCAAAACTAGCACTCAAATTATTAAATCATCACTATGTGCTGCTATGAAGTAAAGTTTTTGGCCTCTTTGAGCTTGGGTATTCTTACCCCCCAAATGGAAGTGAACAGTTCTTGTTATAGAAGGGGGTTGTTGTAATGAGATAAATTGTGATCGTGCTTTGAAAAGTACAGAGTATTACAGAAAAAACGATAGCCTTAATTCTGCTAGCTATCTGGAATGAGGCAATAATTCTTGTGATCTGGAAATGCAGGCAGTAGTGAGCCATCGTTGTGGCTTCAGAGCAGGAAACTGGTTGTGAGCACGTTAAAAGGTAGATAAGGGCTGGTGTGGTGTTTCAGACCTACAATCCCAGCACTCTGGCAGCCTGAGGCAGGAGGATCCCTGAGCTCAGGAGTTTGAGACCAGCCTGAGCAAGAGAAAAACCCTGTCTCTACTAAAAAAGCAGTAAAAACTAGCCAGGCATTGTGGCAGGTGCCTATAGTCTCAGCTACTTGGGAGGCTGAGGCAAAAGGATCACTTGCCCCGCAGTTTGAGGTTGCTGTGAGCTGCCACGGCACGTGTAGTTGATGGCACAGCCCTCTACCCAGGGCCACAGAGTAAGACTCTGTCTCAAAAAAAAGAACAATTAAAAAATAAATACATAAAAGGGAGATAAGTAGGTTCAATGCCCAGAGCTGGTAATCAGAAATCAAAGGATAAGGAATCAAACCTGGTGAGACCAGTCATAGCT
This sequence comes from Arctocebus calabarensis, assembly GCA_963573935.1. Taxonomy (NCBI): domain Eukaryota; kingdom Metazoa; phylum Chordata; class Mammalia; order Primates; family Lorisidae; genus Arctocebus; species Arctocebus calabarensis. The sequence continues at coordinate 10,840 of CAUYON010098459.1, read as the reverse complement.
GGGGCAAACCTGGAAAGGAGAGTTGGGGCAACCATGAATCCTCAAGAATAGAGTAGAAAGACAGTCAAGAATCCAGGAACATGGCAGAGCCTGTAGCAGTGGATACGGCACTGGCCACATACACCGAGGCTGGTGTGTTCACACCCGGCCCGGGCCGGCTAAAACAACAATGACAACTGCAACAGAAAAATAGCCAGGCACTGTGGTGGGTATCTATAGTCTCTGGTACTTGGGAGGCTGAGGCAAGAGAATTGCTTGAGCTCAAGAGTGTGAGGTTGCTGTGAGCTGTGACACGACAGCACTCTATTGAGGGTGACATAGTAAGACTCTGTCTCAAAGGAAAAAAAAGGGGTCCAGAAACATAAAGAACAGAGGAGAAACACAAACAAGAGGCCAAATTTGAGCTCCTTCAAAAAGCAGCAAGATAATTTTTCACCCCGTTCCTGTATATGTCTATGGTTCCTTTGGGAGAAAGCATTAATCCCGCAGGAACATGGGCTCAGGAATGTGTGGCTGAGGTAAGAGAAGGTAAGTGAAGCCAAAAAGCCAGTTTCTCTCAAGAAGGTTATGGCAATACATATCTCAGCCAGTTTTTCAAAGAATCATTTGAGTAATCCAGTTGCTAATTATACAGCAAGGTAAAGCTTTGTTGAATCTCTAGACAAGTTTCTCTTGGGGTTCACACCATGTTTTCATGATACTACAAAATATTGCAGTTAAAAAAAACCCAAAAGAACAAAAACTAAATGATTTATGCCGTCATGATTAGGTCCCCAATATGTAGAGTTTCAACTGGTATTGGAACTGTTGACATTGCTCTTACTTGAGCGATGACCTGAGTTTACTAGCTGACTGGCTAAAGTTAGATAATTGTACTGTAGCAACATGCCTGTGAATGCTAGGCAAAACCTTTCAGTGAATGGGAAAAAATTCTCTTCGTTAGGCAACTACTAACTTGTCTCCACTGTTAAAACTGACTAATGAATGCCCCTAGCTAGACGTGAGGAAGGATCCCTGGTGAAACTCAGGCCGGGCTCACTCAGACCTTGGTTCTCTCCAGGATGGGGGAGTGGGTCCCAGTGAGGTGTCTGCTTCAGCACCAAGTTGGCTTTTTCCGCAAGTATTGTGTACCCCTTGAACCAGTATAGGCTTTTAGGTTAATGGACCATTGGTTTATTCGCTTGTATGTTTCTTGAATTTTGGCCATTGGACCACATGTTCCTGGTGATTGGATTTGTAAGACAAGAGTTTTTCAGGGTCAGGGCCACATGTAGATGTCTGTTCACTAGAAATCAGTGTAATACACATAATACATCAGCATAGAGATGGATCCTCCCATTAAAAATATCACCCATTAAATATCTGTTGTTTATGATTCCAGATTCTTGACTGTATTTGCAGCTTCAAAAAATTGTTGTTTGTTCCTGGCATATAAACAAAACAAATGGCCAAGTGTGAACCTGTGCAGAACCCAGATATCTAGTTTCTAATAAAGAAAATGTATTAATTCAAATATATTTATTTATACATTAAAAACTTTCTTCATGGGGGCAGCACCTGTGGCTGAAAGGAGTGGGGCGCTGATCCCATATCCCAGACTTGGCAGGTTCAAACCCAGTCCCGGCCCAAAGAAAAAACTTTCTTCAAATTGGTGAATTTTTTTCAAATTAATTACATGTTAAAATTTAAGATATGAAGAAATTGGCTCAGCGCCTGTAGCTCAGCGGCTAAAGCGCCAGACAAATACACCCAGAGCTTGTGGGTTTGAATCCAGCCCAAGGCTACCAAACAACAATGACAACTACAACCAAAAAATAGCCAGGTGTTGTGGCAGGCACCTATAGTCCCAGCTACTTGGGAGGCTAAGGCAAGAGAATTGCTTAAGCCCAGGAGTTGAAGGTTGCTGTGAGCTGTGATGCCATAGCACTCTACCCAGGGTGACAGCTTGAGGCTTTGTCTCAAAAAAAAAAAGAAGAAGAAAGATAGGAGGAAATTCTTATGCATAGATTTACAGACAATTGTGGCAAGGACATTAACACCTTTTGGTAATTTCTGTAAGTTTATAATTATAGTTTAACTTCCTAAAGGTTTTAGTGTCCTTTTTTTTAACTCTCATCTTAAAAAAAGACACATATAATAGTATAGAATATTACAGTTGGTCAACAGTTCACTAATTGTTTTATTCCTTGAAGCTGAAAGAAAAATATATCAGTGAAAAATCATAAAATACAGGAACTGCATGCCTGTGTTTAGAAAGATTTTTTTTTGCTTTTTTATGTTTATAATAAGCATTACTTAAATTTGATTGAAGAATTTCAATTCACCATTTTTATGGTTTTCTTTCTTGTATTTTTCTAATATGAAGAAATGGTGGTCCATTACTGTGCTGTATTTAAAATTAATATGTATAAAACAAGAAATGCTTAATTAGGGTCATTAATTTTCCACGTTTAATGGGTATCTATGACCAAGGAGAACTATAACTAGCTTTTTATTATGCCAGCTCCATATATAACAAGAACAGCAGTAAAAATAAGAAGAAAAAATACGTGTATTAGATATTTCTCTTGTGTCTAGGCTCTTAACTATCAAGTTATACTCATTCATACAAACCTAGCGATTAATTTGAAGTTAGACACGTAACGTTTACTCAACTATATCAAGACGTTCACTAAGATCTGTGAAGATTACTATCCCTGGTGCTGAAACTGCTCTGTGCAACCCTTGTGGTTAAGCAATAAAACAGTTTCTCTTAAACTCCTTGAAATTAAAATCGCAATTAATGTAAAATTAATATTTAATATTCTGCTTATTCTTGCTATCTTTATTTTATTATTGAAAACTTTTTCTAGAGAAAACAATTGATAGTTAAAATAAATTTAGTACATAAGGTTTTGTGGAATCCTTGAATTGTTCCAGATAGCTGAAAACTTAAGCCAACCAAACATTTGACTTTATTCACACTAATTAGCATCTGACAGGTGTCAAAACTAAAGTATTTTAAATTTATTTTGAAAATAAGCATCTGTAATCTAATTTCCCAACTGTATTATAGTACACTTGCTTACATGTAGTTAGCTTTTATTTAATACTTATAATGACTTAGAGTTATGGCGAAATGGGCTTCCCCTGAGAGGATTGCTTTCTTGATCCTGAATTGGAGTCAAAAGCCAGGATATAGCTATGCTTTTATATATTCTTTTTATTTTTGTTTTGCTTGTATATATTCTTGTAAGTAGAAGTGCATGAAGTGTTAGTGTAAATTCTCACTGGATAGGTAAGTCCAGAATAAATAATGATAATTGGCACATATGACTAGATTCAATTCATATCAAGAACAGAACATTATAAATGTGGTGAGACCCCCATCTTGTTCTGGAAATGTCATTTGTATTTATGTGCCTATTTGGGGAACTTTGGAAGTCAAGAGATTTTAGAATGGGATGTAAGGCGTCTGCTTCTGCTTGATGTGGCTACCCAATGTTATACTCTTGACAAATAAAATCATAGATGTAACCTAACCTCTGTGTATGTGCTTTCTTTTCATTAATTTGTACTTTACCTAAAAGCACTGTAGGTTGTATATCATATAAAAGTTTCCGGCATATGACATTAAACCATTTTTAAGTTTTATACAATAAAATTTTAAGTGCTTTCCTCTATAACACCTCTTTAACAAGAGAGTTTTTCTTTTGTCTTGGTTTTTTTTTTGTTTTGTTTTTTTGAGTCAGAGTCTCACTCTGTCACCCTGGGTAGGAGTCATCCTAGCTCACAGCAACCTCAAACTCTTGGGCTCCAGTGAGCCTTCTGCCTCAGACTCCTGAGTAGCTGGACTGCAGGTGCCTGCCACAATGCCCAGCTGCTTTTTCTATTTTTAATAGAGAAGGGGTCTTGCTCTTGCTCAGGCTGGTCTTGAACTCCTAAGCTCAAGCAATCCACCTTTCTCAGTGTCCTGGAGTGCTGGGATTACAAGCATGAGCCACCATGCCTGGTCTTAACAAGAAGTTTCTTTCTTTTTAACTTTAAAGGTCAAGCAAGACTCTCTGTGTAATTCAAACAAAATTGTACCCATATTTTGAGACTGAATATATCCATTTCTTTTACTGCTTTAACAGGATATGATTTTACAATATAAACAACCTTTTTCAAAGCCTTTTGCTTCTCCTCCCAGATCCCCTATCTCTATGACTGGTGACACCAACCTCTCTAGCCTGCCTCTGCTCCCTGTTAACCAAATCCTTCTGATACCACTTTCTAAGTATTTTTCAGCCTCTTCTTCTCTAGCACAACCGACTCGATTCCAGTTCAGATCCTTGTGGTACCTTCTGGATTATTGCAATAATCAAAGAGTCAATCTCCCTGCTCAGGTCTCACTTCTTCTCATCTGTTTTTCACACTGACATCAGAAAGGTATTTTTAAATGGAAAACTAAAATTAATTGTATAAAACACGAATGTGCACATAAGTGGCACTTTAAATCTTTCTGTGACTTTCCAATTATATAAAACATAACATAGAAGGAACTTTATGACCCAACCTCAACCTTTCCATCCAAAATTGTCTCCTGCCACTGTCTCTTTTGAGAGGCACTTACAGATGGTCCAGCTATTTGAGAATAACAAGATGCAGTATTCACATAGCCTTTCCCAGCTTGCCACCACTATGTAAAGTATTTTGCATATGTTATGTCATTTAATCTTCAAAAAGTTTGCTAGATAAGTACTATTATTACCCACATTTGTTAGATAAGAAAAAGTTTAAAAGCTTATCAAACTTAAGAAGTGTAGTTGCTGGGATTTGAAACTGGGCAGCCTGCCTTAGAGTCTACAATGGCTTTTCTATGCTAAAGGACTTGCAGTTACCTAAACTTTACCTTTATCAAAGTCGCTATGACTTTCAGATGCTCTTCTAATTGTCCGAGAAGCCTTACACAATCTCATATTCACTCCACAAATTTGAATCCAGCATTCCCTCCTTTGTGAAAATTTCTCTCCAACTCCCTAGGCAGGGCCTATGTCTTGGTGCTGGAGGCACCTGCAGAGTTTGAGGAAGTCACTCACTTGGGGTAGCAGATAAAGAGAAATTGTAATGTGAGACAGGCCTGATTGGGATTAGTGGCTCTTGGTTTTGTGACTTTGAGAAAGTTACTTAATCTCTCTGAATTTCCCTTTCTTTTCAGATTAATAGTGTCTTTTTCAGGGAATTGTTACCAGGATAAGAGGCATTTACCATCTGTAGTCTATAACTAGGACATAGCAAGAATTGATTGGTGCCCTCAGCTCCCTCCTTATGTTCTACCTCAGTGCCTGGACGGTGTGGCTGTGTTCCTTATTGGCCTGTGAACAGCTTCTCCTTTCATCTTTGGCTCTGCAAGGATTGGTAGAGTCACTATCAAAAGGTGGGAAATGAATAAATGGACAAACAATGTCTAATACCTAATGACACAATTGAATGAATCCTTTTATTCATTTCATGGCCATAAAGTTAGTGTAATTAAAAATAAGAACTCCAGCTACTGTTTCTCCTTTCCCCACGTAGCATCTAAAATTTTTTCCTTCTGATTAAAAAGTTAGAAATATGGTAGGATCTCACCTAACGTGCACAATGTGAGGGTGTTCTGCACGCCCCCTGGGGGAAGGGCGTAACTACACCTTGAACTTTACCATAGCAATGAAAGCAATGTAACCTAAATATCTGTTCCCTCATATCAGTTTGAAATAAAAAGAAAAAATTATTATAACTAAGTGATCTCTTTGAATATGCCTCAAATTTTATTCAAATAAAGCAGGTGATCATAGATTAACACAACATTAAAATATTACATGACTTAAAAATTGGTGTATAGTATTACAGTATTAGAATTATAGATATCTATCATCTTCAAATATAGTAGAACCTCCATAGTTGACCACCTCCTTACATTGACCACCTCCTTAAGTTGACCTAATTTTCATAGACCGGAAGTGCCTCACATGTATGTACCTGTAATAGCAGGACTGGTTCCTTATGTTGATCACTCTGTATGTTGACCATTTTGTTATAGTCCCTTGGGTGGTCACCTTACACATGTTCTACTGTATACATAAGCTGCTTTTCTGAGGCTATTCTCTTCTTTTTTTTTTTTTTTTAATTTTTCTGAGACAGAGTTTCATTCTGTTGCCCCAAGCTAGAGTGCTGTGACCTCTGCCTAGTTCACAGCAATCTGAAATTCCTGGATTCAGGCATTGCTTCTACTTCAGCCTCCCAAGTAGCTGGGACTATAAGTGCGCACCACAGCACCAAGCTTATTTTTCTATTTTTAGTAGAGACAGGCTCTCACTCTTCCTCAAGCTGGTCCTAAACTCCTGAGCTCAACCAATCCTCCCACCTTGGCCTCCCAGAGTGCTAGGATTATAGGCATGAGACACCACAGTGGCTCCTAAGGCTATTCTGTTATTCCTTTCTCTTTTTTTCAGGATGTAGTGTTACTAGATGTATTTGATTTAGCTATTTATTATTAGAAGAAGAAATGTTCCAGTGACAGCTCCCCAAGATTTTGAGTTATTTTGATATTAAAAACTGGAAATGGAAGAAGTCAACACTGTGTATTCTCAAAACTACAGCTTCTGTGTCATCTTATAACCTCCCCTTTTCCATACCTGTTTAATATGCATTCAAGCACTATGAATTTAGTGGGCTTTTGAACCCAACCATCTTACAGTAAAAGATGCCATGGCTGGAAAGACATCAAAGGTCATTCTAAATGTACAAATAAGTTATTGATATACAAAATTAGAGATCATTGTAGCTAGAGTCTGACAGACTCAATTGCTTTCCATAGAAATTAAATCATAGACAATCATGTGTCAGGTTGTCGAAAGAGGTCATGATTTCTAAGATTAAACTTAAGTAAATTATCCATGTAAATATATGTAAATATAAATTATTTGAAAAATGAATAGCTGGTACTCTGAACAGCCCTACATGTAAGTCTATACTAGCAGGAGCATGGGTTCAGAAGCAAAAAACACTGTTCAGTAAGATTCTTCTGTTCTGCTTTCTGGAACTGTCCATGACATTCCCATTATAAACTTTATTAACTTTGTACTAAGGTAAAAGTAAGCGTTACTTTTTTCCCTTTTTCTGTCTTATAGCTATTAGGAAGATAAAATTGTCAGAAAATCCCATCTTTAGTCCTGTAAGTTTGAGGGCAAAGTCAAGATAGGCTGTAAAGAGTTGAACTTAATAATCCAAGCTTCCTTCTGATAGTAGGGTCCCATTATCCTGTCTCAGATACATGCACTTACAAAAAGATGGTAAGAAGTTAGGCATCCCAGTAACTCTTTAAGTGTGTAAGCAGTGATTAAGTTCAAGGAAGAATTGCAAAGTATCTACTAACATAAAAATGCACAACCTCCATTCTCAAATACTTTATATTCTAGTATTATTAATGTTCCATATATCATGTGTTTTCATGAGTGTGGATCTTTATGGAAGGGAAATGTGAAGCTTGACAGATTTATTTTGGCTAGTAAACCAAGAGACACTAATAGAGGAAACAGGGAATTTGTGAAATGGCTTTTCATGGAGGTCTTTAAATAGAAATTTTCATGGTATCCTTGATGCAGTGCTACCTAGATATAGAAGGAAAAATTACATAACATTAAAGAATCTTTTTCTTGAGACAGGTTGTCCCTCTGTTGCCCAGGCTGGGGTGAGGTGTGTCTTCACAACTCACTGTGACCTCAAAACTCCTGGAATCAAGGGATCTGCCTGCTTCAGGTTTCTAAGTAGCTGAGACAATACAAGCCCATGCCACCAAGCCTGGCTACCTTTTTATATTGTTTGTATAGATGGGATCTTTGTATGTTGCTCAGGCTTTTCTCAAACTCCTGGACTCAAGCAATCTTCCCACCTCAGGCTCCAAAAGGCCTGAGATTAAAGGCATGAACCTTCATGCTCATCCAACATTTAAGTTATTTTATCTAACTTTTGGGTTCAGTTATTAGGAAAGAGTTGCTAAACAAGCAACTCTACTCCCATTTCCAGAAAAGGAAGGTTGAGGAGTTCATAATTTCCAGAGGTTTCTCTATGTTTCCTAGTCTTCCTTTTGAAAAAGAAATAGTATGATCTTTATATATAATTTAATATGGGTAAAGCTGGAAATTTGTCCAGGAGCCTCCTCTGGACTTCATAGAGAGAAACTATATATCACTGTGAGGTGTATAATTGCATCTGATGTTTAGGAAAGAAGGTTGGGTAAGAACGTTTGGGTGGCTAACGAGGTAATGTGATAGACAGCTAAATATCTCACAATATCTATCCTCTGTCTCTTTATAGTAACAATCCCCTCAATTTTAGGTGATGTCCTTCCATTCAGAATAAGGCTTGCACTTCTTACCCTTTTTGCAATTATTGTATCAAGAGTACTAGTGAGTAAAAGCACAAGTGAGATCTTCACCTTCTAAGACATTCCTTAAGGCCATCTCATTCCCCTTCCCACTGTCTGATGGCTGTGCTAGCAAGCCCTTTGCAGCCAGGCAGGTGAGGGCACCACCCTAGTCATAGGGGAAATAGGAAGCAGGGCCCTCTGTTGACTCTGCTGAACAGAACCAGAGCATCAGCTTAACACCAGTTTGTTAAGTGGAACTTTCATCTTGAGAAATTTTCAATGATTTTAGATTCACATTAGCCAAAGCTCTATCTTAATTAATACTACTGGTTTGATTAAACATTCTGTTAGAAGTGACAGAGTGACCAGAAAGACCATCTCAAAACAGAGCATTCTCATACCAATTCTCCCCTTATTCTGGAGGTGAGAAGGGTGATATTATCTGGACATTAAACTAGGAAATTGAGAATATGTATGTGTTACTTCACAGTTTCAAAGCTTACCTATAAAAACTGACTTCCCAAGGAACTATGTGTTTGGTTTTAGAAATGTGTGTGTATATACACATTTACACTTATTGAACTTGGTAAAATAAAGGCACCGTTTCAATCTTAATCTCATGTAGAGAGACTGAGAAATGAAAATCTCTGAATATTGAATAATCCTTATGTGTCATCTATTTTTGAATACTGTTTTGAGAGTGACCCCAAGATATGTAGAAATGAGGATTGTCATGTACAAAGTAAAATTAGGGAAGATTGTGATGTTTCAAATAATTTCTGGCTTTTCTTAGTTTCTTATCCTGATTTTATCTAAACTAATTATGTCTTGATACTGAGTTCTAAGCAATGGTCATGGGCATTGTTCCTAATTCATTCTTTTCTATGTAGTGAGCACTTAAAATATACAGATCATTATTCTAGGGCCTTGAAGATTCAAAGGTGAATTTAACATGACCCTTAGCATCATGGAACTCCCAGTCTAACTAGGGTGACAGAATAGTAAATCATCACAAAACTGTGTATGATAAGGAGTAGTAGGATACATGTAGTATAATGAAAGCAAGAATAGACTTATGAAAACATAAAGAAACCTGGTCAGATCAAGGTAAAGAAGACTAGGAGGTCTTCTGAGAGAGAAAGATAATTGAATCAAATCTTGAAGAATGAGCACATGTTATCCAGGTAGTGAAAAGAATTTAGTGAAGGTATTGCTTTGAGAGGGCATGGCATGCTGGATAACCTATAAGTGGCTAGAACAGCTTGAGAATAGGGTACAAGGAGAGATACTTGAGAAAAAGAACTGGAGGATGAAGAGCTTAGGCTATTAAGAACCTAATATCAGGTTGAAGAGTATGAATTGTTTCCTAATTTCAATGGAGAAACACTGAATTATTTCTGAAGGGAGTAGCTTGCTCAGCTATGCATTTTTTGAAATATGAGTCTGACAGAGAAGAGCCAGATTAGGATATATAAGAGTGGATGTGGGTAGATCCGTATAGAGACTATGACCAGGTCATAGTTGACTAAATGCAGGAGCATTTGACATAGATACCTAAGAGCAAATGTATGTAGTTAGAAGTAGAATTAGCAAGACTTGATGACTTATTAAATATGGGGGAAGGTGGGGTGGTAAAGAAGTAAGGGAGAGGGTAGAGTTAAAGTTGATGCCAGGGGTTCTTACTAGGACTAATGTGTCTTTCGTATTAGTAATTGAAAAATAAAATCTGGGAGAGTCATATGGTTCATATTTAGGTATTAGCTAATGTTAACATTTGCTAAGTTGAAAGGGAATATGGAATAAACAAGTGGAGCTGTAAGTAGGCAGATATTCTACATCACATCTGTAGCTCAACAGATGTAACTCAGTTGATAGTGGTTGAAACCATGAAAGTAGTAGAGATTCTTTAGAGATAATCTACTTAGAGAAAAGGGCTGAGGATACAGTTCTGGGTAAAAGCAGCATTCCCTTGATTGAGAGACTAAGAGGAGCCTAGAAAGAGACTTAGAGGAAAAATGCAATCAAGACTGCTGTTGCAAAAGAAGCCCAAGAGCCCATCGATCCACGAATGGATTCATAAACAGTGGTACATGTATACCTTGGAATATTATGCAGCCTTAAAGAAAGATGGTGACTTTTCCTTTTTCATATTTACATGGATGGAGCTGGAACATGTTCTCCTTAGCAAAGTATCTCTAGAATGGAAGAAAAAGTATCCAATGTATACACCCCTAAGATGAGGCAAATTTCTTCCAAGTGAAGGCTGCAACCCATTTATTGCACAGGAAGACGGGGAAAGGGGAGAGGGAGGGAAAGAGAGGGAGAGGATAGGGGGAGATACAACAAAGGGTGAGATCACACTTGTGGTGCATATTTGAAGGGTCAGGAGAAAACTTCTAAATATGGATCAAAAATGTTTTCACATAGTAAATGAGAAAATCTCATGAATGTTATGTCAATCAGGTTGAT
>CAUYON010098458.1:0-23875 GCA_963573935.1 Arctocebus calabarensis | reverse complement strand
TGGGTAGTATTTATCACAGGAGTAAAGAACGATAAAATATCTAAAAATGAATTAATATAAATTATCACGTTAAAAATTTAAGGAGAAAAAATTTAAAAAATAAAACTTTGCAAAGTATCTCAAGAATGGAAGAAAAAGTATCCAGTGTATTCAGCCCTACTATGAAACTAATTTATAGCTTTCATATGAAGGGTATAACCCAACTATAGCACAAGAATATGGGGAAAGAGGCAAGGGAGGGGAGGGAGGAGGATGGGTGGAGGGAGGGTAATCAGTGGGTCCACACCTACCGTGCATCTTAGAAGGGTACAGGTGAAACTCACTGAATGCAGAATATAAAGGTCTTAACACAATAACTAAGAAAATGCCATGAAGACTATGTTAATCAGTTTGGTGAAAATATTTCAGATGGTATGTGAAACCAGCACTTTGTATTCTGTGATTGCATTAATGTGCACAGCTATGATTTAATAAAAATAAATAAAAAATAAATAAAACATTAAAAAATAAAATAAAAATTAAGGATTTTTAAGGATCCTTATTTTTTAAGGATTTAAAAATTTAAGGATTTTCTGACTATGGTCAGAAATAGAAAAGGCATAAATTAAAATATAATATTCCTCTTTTTGATAATTATGAAGATTTAATTTTAAGAAGAGCCTAGTAAAGGCTAGTCATCCAAACCTACAAAACCATTATATTTAGTAATGAAACACTGGTGTACTGTCCTGGAAGTCCTCGCCAGCTCTGTGTAACAAGTGCATGCTCTGGGCAGCTGTACTGTTGAATTGTCCTCTAACTAGCCCTTGAGGTCTCTCTGAAGAGTGGGTGTAAATTCTAGCCCTGCCCTGACGCCACTCCGGGGATTAGGCAAGGATCGTGAATAGCATGCCTTTCACAGGATGCTTCTTCAACCTAGTAATTAAAAGTAAATAGAGTAGTAGAAAATATTAGCTCAGAAGGACTTTTACATGTGTACACATTTTAAGACGTCATCATATTCTGGTGTAATTGCTAGCTATGTTTGTTAAATAAAAGCCAAACTACTAACTACTATTGGCCGGACAATTGGTGTCTTTTTCCCCAGAAAACCTGTGAGTGTATTTTAATACAGTTTTCTATTTAATGGCGGGGAAAAGACGGACCCTTCATTAAATGGAATTGGAACAATTATTTATCCATGTCAATGAGTGGACGTGTGGGTGGAATAAGAAGATAAATGAGTGAGTGAATAAATAACCACCCCATACACAAAAATTAACTCCAAATTGAAGACCTATATGTGAAAAAGCAGAACTTTTAAAGAGAAGAAATACAATATATCTTTTCTGGCAGATATCAGGTAGAAAAGAATTTAAGCTTCTAAACTCATGTATAATTAAGGTAGCATGACTGAGCACATTAAACAAAATTATTTAATAAGTAATATAATGGGCAGCACCTGTCACTGAAAGGCGTAGGGTGCCAGCCCCATATACCGAAGTTGGCAGGTTCAAACCTGGCCCCGGCCAAAAACTGCAAAAAAATAAATAAATTAAATAAATTCACAAACACTAAAAAAAAGCTAAAAAAAAAAAAAAGTAATATAACTTAAACAAAGTTAAACACCAAAGAATTTAGAGAAAATATTTGTAACAGATATATCTGCCAAATGGGCTGGTATCAATATATAAAAACTATTGTGCAAATCTGTAAGAAAAAGTCAACCCACTAGAAAACCGGAGGAATTCATAGAAAAGGAAATCCATATGGCTAACAAATATGTGGAAAGATGCTCAACCGTATTAGAAGTCAGAGGTCTATAAATTTAAACAAGATAACATTTCACTCCTACTTCTTTGGCAAAAATTGAAAACGCAAAACATAAGTGCTAGAAAACATATGAGGAAAGGGACCCCCAGTATACTGCTGGTGGGAGTGTAAATTGAGACACCAATGTAAAGAACAAGATCTGGTAAGTTGAAGCTGTGCATTTCCAGGTTTATATTTTGGAGAAAATTTTATACCTGGATACAGTGAGATGTATACAGGATATGTGTTGTATCATTATTTTAATAGAAAATGAAAAACACCAGCTGGGTGGTGGCTCACTCCTGTAATCCCAGCTACTTTGGAAGGCTGAAGTGAGAGGATCACTTCAGGCCAGGAGTTCAAGACAAACCTGGGCAACATGGCAAGACCCTGTCTCTATTAGCCAGGTATTGTGGCAGGTGCTTATAGTCCCAACCACTTGGGAAGCTGAGGCAGAAGGATTGTTTCAGCCCAAGAGTATGTGACCAGCCTGGGGAATATAAGAAGACCTCATCTCAAAAACAAACCTGTAAACAACCTAAGTAAATGTTCATCAGCAGGAGAGTGGCAGTAAGAGAATGGATTACTCTGCAGCTTCATCATGCAATAGAGTGCTATAGAGCACGTCATTAATTCATTTATTAAAGAACATTAATAAACTGTCCACTATTTTCTAGACACTTCTCTAGGTATTGAGGATATGGCAATAAACAAAACAACTTCTTTTAAGTTATGAAACTTAAGTTCTGGCAGTTAAAATAAATGCAGGTAGTAAGTACATTCACTTTGTGAGAAGTCGCCAAGCTTATACTTAAACTTTGTTAATATGCGTTTTTCTGTATGAATACTTAAAACATGACTTTAAAAACTAGTTGAGACAGTTACAAACAAAAAGTAAATTGCAGACGTCTGTGTAGAGCATACTACCATTTTTGTAATATTTAAAAATACTTAAAGAAATGCTATACTTGGGGGGGGGGTGGAAGAGAGTGTGTGTGTTTTAGGTAAAAGTAAAAACATCAATGGGGAAAATACCAGTTCATGGTAGTCATTACCTCTGAGGAAGGTAGAGGATTGCACTGGGTGGGAGAGTTAACCTTATTCTGTTTGTTTCTCTTTAGCAAAGTATAGCACAGTTAAAAAAAATAACATTTGTTAAATGTAGACCGTAGTTACATAAATTCTCTATGTTTTTGTATATATTTCAAATATTTCAGAACTAATATTTTTAATACAAATATGAATGCCAGTCAGTAGCATGAACTGTGTTGGTCTTTTTTTTATTTTCATGGTTTGCACTTGACACTCCTGTTAGCCTGGGTGGCAGTGGATCTGGGTATGGAGATTTTCCTGGGAAGAGTTCTAAACCTACGGGTAGGTAACGTGTGAGCATGTAGGGGAACCTGCAGCCCACAGGCCACATGCTGATTTTCTGAGGACTTTATTTTCTAAATAATCAATGTTGATCAGTATTGGTGTATTTTGCTTTGTGGCCCAAGACTACTCATAGTCTTTCAATGAGCAGTAGAGAGAAAAAAAAGTCTAGACACTCCCAATAGGGACTTGGGTTACAAATTTACTCTAGACCTATGGGTCGTGACCCACAGGAACTGTATTAAATGACCGCAGCATTAGGAAGGTTGAGAACCACCTTCTAGGCCTTCAATAGCCCTTTTGGGGTTTCTTCTGTGTGTACTGGATATTGAGCTAGGAATATACCCTGCCTAACTAGAACTCCGATTTCTCCTGGCCCTTTTAAGCTCAGGGAATTTTGTGGTGGTTTTCCCTTAGTTTTTTGCCTCAGCTTGTGGAGATGCACCACACGTGCATGGCTTATTCAGCAGCAGAGTTAAAGGGAACCCCATGCACATTTCTGAAGTTAGTTTCTCTGTATGGCTCCTTCTTTTGGGGGGTTCTGTTCCACACATTCCATCCAGCTCCACCTTCCTGAACTCTTACTTCTGCCTCCTTGAGTCAGTGAAGCCATTGTGCTTTGCTTTGCATCTCTCTGTTTTCACTGTAGTCTCAGAAAGCTAGGGTGAGTATGGGGCTCACATCATTTATTTCTCTTCTCCTAGGCAGCTTAGTCCTGAGGCAGCTATTGTCTCACTGTCTGAAAATAGTTTCATGAACTTTATTCAGAGTTCTTCTTTACATCAGGAGGTTTAGCCTGATCCCAGGTACTCAATCAACGGCCAGAAGTGAAATTGATGATATGTCTTTTTTTCTCTTCCTGAACTACATATCTGTTTTCTAACCCTGTATAAGATAGAGTCATTGAAGATATTTTTATAAGGCAACTTAGTAACAATGAGTCCCATATTGTGGTCCCTAAATATCATTCTTTTCTAAAAACAACCAAGAGCAAACAACAACAACAAAAAAACCAAGGACACTGGAGAAATAACTGTGTTTCTAACACAAAATATTTAAGATGAGTTTGAGATTATTTTCTTGTGTTTTCAAGGAAGCTGTCAAATACTGAGGTCTTGCCGAAGAACCCAGGAGCCACCCTAAAGTGGGTGTCATTGCCCATGATGACATTAGAGCATTAAAAGGAATAATGACTATGGCTGTATATCAGACACATTAGATACATAAAAATCCATGAATTCATTATGATAATCTAAGGGGGGAAAGTCTCATTGGACCTATTTGAAGGTTATTAGGTGATTAACACATTATTCTGAAAATTGGCAAATTAAAGGAAGAATCTAAATATCCTGCTATCCCCCTTGTTTTTGGAGAGAAGGGTTAGTTAGTGGAGTGTAGTGGTGTGACCATGGTTCACTGTAAGGTCCAGTTCCTGGGCTCAAGTGATCCTTGAGCTTCAGCCTCCTAAGTAACTAGCACTACAGGTGAGTGCCGCCATGCCTGACTAATTTTTAAAATATATTTCTTATAGAGAGAGGGTCTGATTATGTTGCCCAGACTAGTCTCAAACTCCTGGTCTCAAACAATCCTTCTACATTAGCGTTTGAAAGTTCTGGGATTATAGGAATGAGCCCGTATGCCTGACGTGGCCTTCCTTTCTTATAGCTAGTATCTCAGATAGCTAAGTAATTGATGTTAATAAATTCAGGAAGAATGATAAACAGAAAACCATTTTGTAAATCCCCTAGACTCCCCATCCTGGGCAACCTCTAATCTACTTTCTGTATACACATGTATTTGCCTGTTCTGGACATTTCGAATAGAAATCGTTTGATAAGTGATCTTTTGTGACTGGTTTCTTTTACTTAGCGTAAATTTCAAGGCTCATCCAAACTGTAGCATGTCATCAGTACGCTGTTCCCTTTTTATTGCTGAATAACAGTCAATTCTATGTTGTAATATTGTGAAATACATATTTATTCTTCTACTCCATGCCCTTTCCTGGCTTACAACCCTAAAATCCTTAGATACTCAAGAGTGGTGTCTTTTTGTATGCTAATGGCCCACTGATGGCTGGCTGCTGGGTAGCTTCAGGACCAGGATGGGGCTGCTCATGGAAGGACCAGCCCTTGATTAGAGGGTTGGGACCTTCAGCCCCATCCCCTGAAATGGGAGAAGGGCTGCATGTTAAATTGATGACCAGTGGTAGCCAATGGTGTTATCAGTTAGGCCTATGTAGTAAAGCCTCCCTAAAACCCCAGAAGGATAGGGCATGGAGCGCTGATGGATAGCTCCATACATGGAGTCTCTTGGAGGCTGAGGAGCCCAGGAATGGCAACCCATAACCTTGTCCTATGCATGTCTTCATCTGTATCCTTTGTAATAAACTGGTAAACCTGTTTCCCTGAGTTCTGTGAGCCATCCTGGCAAATTAATAGAACCAAAAAAGGGTATCCTAGGCATCCATCTTGAAGCCTGTCAGCCTGAAGTTCTGGAGGCCCAACATGTGACTGCTGGGAAGGAGGGGGACAGTCTTATGGGACTGAGCCTTCAACCTTTGGGATCTGTCACCATCTCCAAGTAGATAGTATCCGAATTGAATTAGAGGACGCCCAGCTGGTGTCTGCTGCCAAATCGATTGCTTGTTGGTGGGAGAAAAGCCCCACACATTTGGTCACAGAAGTTTATGTTGTGCGTTGTGGTATGAGAACAAAGGAAAAATGGTTTGAGTTTCTAAACATAGGTATACAGTAGCATTCCATTGCCTGTCACATTTTATTTTGTTAATAAACATTTGAGTTTCTACTTACATTTCCCATTAGCAATATATGAAGATTCTAATTTTTCTACATTATTGTCACTGTGTGTCTTTTTAAATATTGCTGTTCTATTGTGTGTGAATTGGGTGTGTCAGTGTGGTTTTGATTTACATTTCCCTAAGGACTGATAATGTTTTCATGTGCATTTTAGCCATTTATATATATATATCATCTTTGGAGAAATCACTGCTCAAATCTCTTACCTATTTTTGAAGAAGATTTTCTTAAAAATTAATTGTAAGTGTCCTTTGTGTATTCTGGATATAAATTCCTTATCAACAGTATAATCTGCAAATATTGTCTACTGTTCTGGGGGTTGCCTTTTACTTTCTTAATGGTATCTTTGAAGCATGTAAGTTTTAATTTTGATAAAATTTAATTTATTTTTTTCTTTGATTGCTCGTGGTTTGGGTTTTTATCTAAGAAATCACCCTCTAAGCCAGTTCTCAACCTTCCTAATGCCATAACCCTTTAATACAGTTCCTGTGGGTCACAGGTTGAGAACCGCTGGTCTAAGTCAAAGTCATGAGATGTAAATCATAACATTATGGAATTCTCTACCTTAGGAGAACAAACTTTCTAAGGTATAAACCAAGATAACTATTTTTCAGCCTTTCTTGTAACAGTGGCACAGGCATACAACCTGGGTTCTTCCAATTAGAACCATCCATGCCAGATTTTGCATCACAGTCTAGGGAAGTAAGGAAGGAGGACACTGTTATACGGAGTCCATTCAAGTGAGGGCAGCAGATGTATCTAGTTTCTAGATTTCAGCATTGGCAGGAACTAGAAGCAGCCTTCAGTTCCTTCTGTCCACACAGCAAACCACTGCAGCATCCAGCAGTTGCAAACACAGTGTGTATACTGAAAATCTCCTTCCTTTGTCATTAATTCATTCTTAAAATGAACCCATTGTATGTGACTATGCTAATGGGGCCTAATTCCTATTATTATTTTTTTTTTTTGAGACAAAATCTCACTGTCACCCTGGGTAGAGTGCTATGGCGTCATAGCTGACAGCAACTTCAGATTCTTGGACTCAAGCGATCCTCTTGTCTCAGCCTCCCAAGTAGCTAGGACTACAAGGTGTGCGTCACCACACCCAGCTAGTTTTTCTATTTTTTTAGTAGAGACAGGATCTCATTCTTACTTAGGCAGGTCTCAACCCCCCAAGCTTGAGCAATCCACCCACCTTAACCTCCCAGAATGCTAGGATTACAAGTGTGAGCCACCACACCCAACCATTCCTATTATTCTCAGTGAGAAATAAACGCATTATGTCAGCCTTAAAGCCCCACCCAATTTCCTAAACTGCACTAAAACACAGTTTAAAAAAAATAAAAAATATATATGTGTGTGTGTAACACATGCATATCAGGATGTGAAATGCTTAAATATCCATATAATTAATATGGTTGTTAATATTTTCTTTGTGCACAATAGCATATCATACAGGGTATTCCAAAAGTCTCCATACATAGGAAAAATTACTCATGTAATAAGTATCATAGAATGTGTTCACCATGAGTGGGAGAGAAGACTGTGTGTGTGTGTGCGTGTGTGTATGTAGAAACAGCTGGCAAACAGGTAGAGAATATTTTATAAATTTTTATAAAATTTCGTAATGAGTATTTTGTAAATAAAGATACATTTAGCTATAATTTCTCATTTTCCCTTATGTATGGTGACATTTGGGACTCCTTGTTAGTCCCATTTGTTGGCATTCACATGCAAAATGTGTGCATGTGATTCTGATATTCTACAAATTATATTCAAAATATAATTTGACATGCATAACATTGTGTTTAAAAGGTACTGAATTTGTGATACACACACACACACATGTTTGTGTACTCCCCAACTGAAAAACTTTTTATTGAAAGATAAATGTGTTCAATGAAGTTTGGATATTAAAAACCAAGAAGCATTCTACCAGGAAAATGGTAACCATGAATACATTCTGCAGAGTTATGCTTGTATTAATTGAGCATCTGTGATATGCCTGGCACCTTTCATAGTGTGCACATGTCTACAAGCCCATATATTAAGTAAAACATGGTGTGTTTCGTAACTACCCCAAGACTTATGTAAAGAATAAAAGAAGCAAAATTCTTCCTTTTTCTTTAACCAGCTTAGCTCTACCTATACCTCTCTCTTTAAGGAATATTTTAAGATTGTCTATACTAGAACTCTTCTGGGAGTTCTGGATTCTAATCCTAGACCTTGTTCAGTTATGACCCTAGGCAGGTTCACTTTGCTTCTCTGGGCTCTAATATCTTTATAAGAAGTAGGCCAAATTAGAAGACCTTCTAGGGTTCTGTCCAATTCAAAAATTATTTAATGTGCCTAAACTATGATTATATAAGCAGAAAATATTCAGGTGAGATAGTTTTCAAAGGTTTTCCTTTCTAAAATGCCCAGGTTTTTTACTAATCACTCAGAAAAACCCAGGCATTCCTTTCATTCAGAAATTATGTCCTTATCTTACTGGTTAGGAGAACAATGATCAAAAATTGTTTTCAAATCAATTAATTTTTAAAATGCTACCAGCAGTATTAGGAAAAAGTGTGTGAACCACAAAACTGATTAGTAACTTTTTATCATATATGTTACTAGGTGAATGTCTGTAATAGGAAGAGGGCAATAGGAAGATAAATTTGGCAGTGTTAATAGGCAAGCCCTCATTGGAGTATTTTTTTCTTTTTCTAGGCATTACTCTGCCACCGGTGAAGTCTCATTATTTCTAAGTGTCCTAATCAATAAGGTCATGAAAGATTGATTTCAGGAGCTGTCACTGTGTTTATGACAAGAAGCATATCGAATCATTTGTAGAAGTGGGCAGTAATTCTCCTGTTAACTAGCAAGTCAAGGACTCAGTAAGCCCATCTTACATGTCTTTGGGTGGTAAGGAGAATCTTGAGGGTGTTCATCACTGACAGAATAGAAGACTAATATTGTTAATTGAACTTCCCTAAAGAGAACAAAAACGTACCGTCGGGGGATGGGGTGGAAGGAGCAAGTCCACACGGGTCTCCAGTGCAGTGAGTTGACCGCCTTGATTCCCTCTTGAGGCCCTGAGGGGGAACTGACTTGACCTCAGAAAACAGGAGGTTGGTTAAAGCTGCTTCTTTCCACTGAAGACTTTTTAAGTTGCAGCTATAGATATTTTAAATATATGTGTGTATTTTAATACATATTAATTTTAAAATGAAACGTTTTACTTTTATTCTCTTACTGTGTATTATATAGTATGTTCCAGATAAACATTTCCTTGTTGTTCCTCACAGTTGTGATTTTAAGGGCCATGTAATACTCTTTCAGATAGGGATGCTGCTGCACTATATTTGGCTGATCCTCTATTTTGGGAACATTTAGGTTTACAAGGCCTTTTTAAAAGAAAAATAATCTTTATTATTATAGTGTATAGTCATTGTAAAAGAAAAAACTAAGCAATATAGAAGTATACAGATTTTTGGAACATATCCTTCCAAATTTTCTGCTATGCATATTTCTCTGCTTGCACATATGCATTCATATATTTTTCTCCTTTAAGAAAATTAAAATATAAATATTTATGTGTATATATAGTTCTTTTTTTATTAAGCAGCATGTTACAAACATTTCATGTCAACACATGAAGATTTGCCTAATTATTTTTTAATTTACTGGATTTATTTTTCATTTTTAAAAAATGGCTATACATGGTTAAAAATTTAAATTATCCAAAAGAGAATGTAATGAAAAAGAAATTCCTTTTACTTTTCCCTGGTAATTATTTTGAAAGACTGCGTAGTACTCCATGGAATAGTTGTACTAATAGCTTATTCAGCTATTTCTCTATTGATGGACATTTGTTTGAATTGTTTTGAAGATTTTACTTTTTCAAACAAAGTTTTAATGGACATCCCTGTACATATAACATTGTGGACTTGGGCTTATTTTCCAGGATAATCTTATTAGATGTGATTTTGAAATTTGGGTTTTAAAAAAGATTATTTTTCTGAAATGTTAAAAAATAATAACCTTCTTAGCCAATATAACTGGGATCAAGAGATGGTCAGTTGAGCACAAAAGTCAAGTCCTCCTAAGATTATGAGACTAATGAGACCTGAAACTCAGGTCCTTTGACGCCTCCATTTACTTGTCTTGAGAGTATTCATAACCTGGTGGCCCATCTATAAGTCACTGATCTGCTCTTTACCAGATCCCTGCAGCCTACGCAAACTGTGCAGAGCCTAGCCTTAACGAAAAGTACATCTCACTAGTGACATCCTGGAACATTTCTACAGCCCAGCAACACTGGAAGATTAGAAACTACATAAGGGGGCCTGGCATGGTGGCTCATGCCTGTAATCCAAGCACTCTGGAAGGCTGAGGCGGGTGGATTTCCTGAGCTGATGGGTTTGAGATCAGCCTGAGCAAATGCGAGACCCCATCTCTAAAAGATAACCGGGCACTGTGGTGGGCGCCTATAGTCCCAGCTACTTGGGAGGCTGAGGCAAGAGAATTGCTTGAGCCCAAGAGTTTGAGGTTCCTGTAAGCTCTAAAGCCACAGCACTCACTGAAGGCAAAAAAGTGCGACTCTGTCTCAAAAAAGAAAAAAGAAAGAAAGAAACTATGTAATGCAAAATGAGTTTTCTATAACTGTTTGTGGAATATGTGAATGAACTGTTCTGCTGTTTTAAATGTGTAAAGGCCTTAACAGGTCAAAATTGGAATTTCCTACACTCTTAGCAGAGGACGGTAATATGGTCATTTCATGGATATAATAAATGAATCAGTCTATAATCATAAATGTTAATTTCATTCTACAGACCCACTGAGTGTGTCTGCTTCTAGCACGTTTTTGTGGCCAAGTTAAGAGCTCTGCTTTTCTTTACACTGAGCTGTGCATTTTAATGATAGGTCATACCCAAATGTAGATCAGGGAGACAGACACGTATAGACTTTCATAGCCATAGTTTCTGAAAATTGTTTTACTTGATAACCTTATAAAGTAGGGGTTATCTTGAATTCTCACATAACCCATTCCCAAGACAGTGTTTTTGATGCTACATTTCCAGAGGAAGAAAAGCTGTTCTTGATTTTAGCTTATGTTCCTAACTTTTTTCTAAAATAATAGTAAATGGCAAGGTCAGTTGAATGAAATTATGATTTACAAATCTTGCTGGTTACTTGTGTGAACTTTCTGTAGAACACATTTCTAGAAGAGGAATTGTGCCAAAACATATTGCAGTACTCCAGCCTTTTGTGAGAGTCTCCTATTCTTTCCTTGTCCTTTGCAATCTCTAGGTTAGGGTAAAGCCCTAACGTATATAAAGTGCTGTTCACCTGAGAGGGAAAGAAAGGGCTATATCCCCCCTTCACAGGGAATCTTAGCCAAGTCAAGAAAAGGAAGACTTCTGGAAAAGGGGGTATGGCTGTGTTAATGGCAAGCTTGGAGTACCCATGGTAGATGTGATTGGAAACCTCTGTGGCAAAATAAAGTATTGGACATTTCATTATTAAAGACCAGCTATGTGTCATCCTCTGGAAGCCGTCCTTAATCGGCCATGCCTTCTTTCCCTGTCCATTCACTCACGTCCTCTCTGTCGTCACTGTGGGGAAGCTGCCCTTCCTGTGCAGTCCTGCCCGTCACGTTCTCGCCATTCTCCTAGCACTTACCCTTAGTGCATGGTAGTAGTTCTCAACTCTGTGCTTCAGAATTACTTTGGAATTTTAAACAAGTAAATACAGACCACTGAGTTGTTGTTTCCTTTTTTATCGTATTGAAATTTTTTATCATAAAATTAAAAAGAAAAGCATGCTTTTGGACCTCCACAGACCAACTGAATAAGAATCTCCACCAGTAATTCTGAGATGCAGCCAGGGTTGAGAATCATTGCTGTACCAGAAGAGGCAATTTGCTTGTTTGTCTTATATAGGATTGTGAATCCGTGAGGATCCTTCTGTCCCGGTGTCCCTGGAACTTAGTCCACTGCCTGACATACTACTAGATACTCAATAAAAATTTACTAAAGAAACCACAGAATTCATACATGCATGATATTATTCATCTACAAAAACACTAAGGAGAAAACTAATGTATATAAAGGTTTATAAATATATATATATATAAATGTATATAAAGGTTTTTGGAGAAAGACCCAGTACAATATTTCAATTTCCTTGAGGATAGAGTAAGAAGTTAGCCAAAAGACATAATTTCATAGACTACATTAGAAAGACTTTCTTGCCTGTAAAAGCATTAAGCTATATCAATAAATAGATTATTTATGAAAGTTATGAGCTTGCTTTCATATCATGAATAGTATCATGAATAGTGCAGGGATATTTTTCCTGTACATTTGAGATTTAAGCCAAATCTATTCATGTCCATTCATGATGTGCATTTCTACACTTTGAGGCCGGGGGAGATGGAGGAGAATATTATAGTGAATAGAATAATAAAGTCCCATAATAGAATAATATAGTGTCAGGGGGAACCAAACTGGGAAAGACAACTTACCTAAGGCTATTCTTGAATAACCAGGGTCTCAGATGGAAAAATATGGCTGGGCATCTTATACAAAGAGCAAAGGAAGGACAGAAACGTAAAAAAAGCTACAAGGCTATACCTAGAAAGAGCAGAAGGAGGTAGAACTGGTTTGCAGATCTGATCAAGATATTAGAACGAAGCAATGGCTAGAGAGTAGTGTTGTGCTCCCTCTTTACCTGGTAGCGATATGTTTAGGGATGGCCGTGGCAGTGTAAAAGAAACCGCAGAAGGCTTGACATAGACCTACTAATAGTGTTCTATGGAAAACAATATTAAACTAACCAGTGGGAAGAACTCGGCTAGGCAATAAATTTTACTTTTGTCTTTGCTTTTATGATGGCATATTTTGCAAAATGAAACTACTTGTTTTGATTTAAAATATAATTGTATGGTGTAAATAAAGCTATGTTCATTTTTATTTTATCTGATATCAAGGTAAGTTATACAGATTGTTTAGTTTTCATTTGCTTAGAAGTAATGTCTACCTTCAGTTTTTATACATTTTATATATTAGAAATATTGGCAGAATAACTAAAGATTAATCATAATAAAGCCATTAGAAAAAATTAAGATTTTAACTTTTCATATAGTATGAATTACCTTATATAAAATGTGTAAAATAATTTAATTAGTATTTATTGTGGACTAGAAGAAGACAAGTCCTTGGTTTTGGACTCTTTTAATAGATTTGTTACCATGTCTTGAAATGACTTCTATTCCATTTTTAAACACTTTTTCATGTGTTTAGAAATAAAAGTTTATTATATTTGTTTTTCATTTTAAAAAGTATCATTAAGCTCTAAGTATGTGTAAGCCTATCTAAAGATGTAGGAATTATAAACATTTACAGATTAACATAAAAATTCAGTCAGCAATATTTTAACCTTATAATTTATAATTATACAATAATAGACTTTGAGTTACAGTACCATCGTAATTTAAAAGATAACTTAAAGTGTTCAAAAGAATTATTCATGTCATTGGACTTGTATAACTTTGCAGGAAAACTATATAAAAGACGATTAGCAATTATCTATCATAGAACTTAGGAAATGAAAGAATGAGATTAATTAAATTTTATAGAAAGTGAGTTACAAATTTTATTCCATGCTCTTTCACATGAAATAATTGAAAACCCCAAAATTAAGGTTAACAGATTTTAAAATTCTGCTCTAATTTCAAACTACCCTTAAAGAAAAAATTTTACCCTTTTATTACTGGCTGTAATCCTTTTGTCTCTCATTATTACTTATTCTTTCCTCAACTAAGTTGCAATAATATCTTTGGTACATATTTTTTTAAGACTGATGACAACACTTATGACCTCCCAAAGCTGCTCCCTTGGTGACCACTAATGGTTTATCTAGTGTCAAACAAGATCTTTGTTTTCTTGATTTTAGATAAATTTGCAGCCCACTGCTTCACCAGTCATGATGTCAGTTGTTTACATTTCAGCAAAATGTTTGTCGTAACTTTCAAATACAGGGGAACTGTAGACAGACGGTGTTTATCATGTTGTAGAGACTGTCAGAAATGGTTGGCCTCAACATAACTGAGTCAAGCCAAGTGTTTACATTCTCATCTGCAAACTGTCAGGCCTGCTCACTATGGTGACCAATTGCAGCATGAGGAGATGAATAGCACAGAATTTTCATATTATTTGCTATATGTTGCTCTGAATTAGTCTTTTCCCGAAAAATGTATTTTATAGTGATGATGGCTGATGCATGAGAAGAAGCCATTCCAGCAATGGAAGTGGTAATATTACTTATTTTGGTTAATTAACCCTCTTCCAAAAGTGGAATGTGAAAACTCATGTGTTTTCTTTGGTGATATTTTTTCCTATCATCTTCTGACAAAATTAGGTCAGAAAATGTGCTGACAAGTTGCCAGAGGAGGCGTTCTCAGAAAGGAGGAGTGGTTCTTAACTTACGCAGTGGTCATGTCAACTATTATAGCCAGTTAAAGACTCTTTCCCAATTTCAGGCATTTACTACATTGTTTATTGAGCAGGGGTGAAAAAAGTATTTAAACAAATTTAATAACACTTAGGGTATGTCAATAGATTTTACTTATATGTACATTCATGCATCACTTAATAGAAATAGGTTCTGAGAAATGTGGCCTTAGGCATTTACATCCTTATGTAAATATGAGGGTGAATTTTCATGGACCTAGATGGTGTAACCCACCATATACCTGGGCTGTATGGCATGTATTGTTCCTAGGGTGCAAACCTGGATGGCCTGTTACTCTACCGAATACTATAGGTAACTGTAACATAGGTTACAGTTGTGTATCTTGCTATACCTCTCTATATTTAGGAAGGGTGTAGTAAAAATACAGTATTATGATTTTAGGGGAGCTACTAGTGTATATGTGGTCAGTTATTGACTGAAATGTCATTATCTGGTGCATGGCTGTTTATGAATATTGATATGTTGAATTTTTAACAGCCCACTTCCTTTCTGATTACCTACGTGCCATTTCCTTCTCTGAAATAATCACTCTGCAAAGACAACCCTTGCTTATCTTCAAAACCAATGTCAGGAATCTCTACCTTTAGGAACCCTTCCCTAAGTTTCCCATTTGATTTAACATCCTCACCCAACTCTGTCATAGCTGTATAATATAACTTATTTCTACTGCATAATAGAATTACTGATTTTCTTATTTGATTCATCTATACTAAACTGTAAGTTTTAAAAAGTACAGACTGTTTAATTTAATCTTGTTTTACTAGTGCAAAGCAAAGTGCTTCGCATATAGTAGGGCTAGATAAACGAATAACTCAGGGCATCCTTATTCCTGCTGTGGGGCCTGGCTGTTGTGGCTGACTCTCACTTGGCCTTTCATTTCCCACCTCCCCAAGGGCGTCATTACTTGCTGATCAAAGCAGCAGCATCTGCATTGGGCCTACCTATCCATCCTTCTATATTTTTTCTTGATGTTGCTCTTCTAATAGGCCCCTGTTTTCTCTACTTATCTGTGTATGCTGTTTTCAAGATCATATTCAAGGTGCATTTCCTTCAGAAAATCTAAGATTAATCCTTAATGCTGTGGGGACTGTGGGAAGTAGAATAGGACCTCAGATACTTTATGGAAAAAATGTAGGAGTGATAGAGAAATTGACAAATGAAAAGTTAGCATTAGCCTACAGACTGGAAAGAGAAAAAATAGGGCAAAGAAAAAAGAAAGTAAGTGACAGGAGTTTGCCTTAGTCGTATATTTCACCTTGTAGTCAGTGCGATCATCTCTGTGACAAGAGAGAGCGTTGCCTCCGAAGCGATAAGCTCGGCTACCTGTCCCACAGGTGCCAATACCTAGATGTGTACCCAGGAATCACAGAACTGTTAAGCCTCACTCATTGTCTCGGAAGCAGTGGTTTTTTGTTTTTTTGTGTGTGTGGAGACAGAGTCTCACTCTATCGCACTAGGTGGAGTACTGTGGAGTCACAGCTCACAACAATCTCCAGCTCTTGGGCTTAAGCAATGCTCTTGCCTCAGCCTCCCTAGTAGCTGAGACTACAGGCGCCCGCCACAGCGCCCAGCTAATTTTTGATGCAGTTAGGCAGAGCCGGGTTTGAACCTGCAGCCCTCGGTATATGGGGTTGGCGCCCTACTCGCTGAGCCACAGGCACTGCCCTCAGAAGCAGTGGTTTTGAGGGCCTCTAATCTTGGCCTCATACAGACAGGCGAGAATAGTGAAACTGATTTATTGGTAGACCTGTCGGGAAGGCTGATTTAAACTAAGTGTGTTTTCCATAGTGGTCTCTGGAATCACACTGTGGAAGTTTCTTCCCTGCTGAATGAGTTGTATGGTCATGGCAGATGGGGAGTTGTAAATTGCTATTTTACTAAAGACAAGAAAGAGACATGAGGATTTCAAGGCAGTGCTTACATTATTCAAGTAGAATTTAATGGGTATTTTTTCTTCCCTTTGATTACCTCAAGTATACCTCAACAGGTATACTTCTTATAGTAGAATCAGAAGTTGGTGGGGTTACCATTTCTCCAATGAAGAAATGGCAATAATGCTAATGTTTATATTTGCAGAATATATTACGGTTTCCAAAGAATCATTTTTGCCTCATTTCTCATATGAGCAAATCCTCTCACAGAAGTTAGATGAAATCTCATGGGCCATTAAGAATTGGGATGAGGACAAGGAAACCAAGGGTACCTGGTTGGGGTAGGTGAAACCATATATCCTGATCTGCTCCATAAATGAGAAAACATGTATTTTTGGTGGGGGAGGATTTTGATGATCTGTGCTTCTTTGCCATGACCCTGATACCAAAGGGGCAAAGAATCTGCTGTATGAAGCACTAAATGTTGGTATATAGGCCGCTAGCTCTTCCGTGGGATGCTGAAGCCCACCTTTACTCAGAACCAGAAGATACTGGGAAATAAATGAAAATAGCTCTGAGCAATTTCATTAAGTAGCTGCCGGCTAATAACCATAGTGAATGCTTACTCAGTGCTGGCTACTATTCTGAATTTTTAAGATGGTATTAGCACATTGAATCCTCACACCATTCGTGTTATATTTAATATCCCCATCCTACAACTGAGGATGCCTGTCCACGGTTGCACAGTTAGAAGTGGTAACTATGCTTTGAAAACAATAGCTTGTCACCAGAGTCCATGGACAATTACTATGATGTATTGGCTAAAGCAAACTGGAGTTTCACCCTGCCGCCTTTTGCTTGAGCATGCAGCTGCACGTGACTGTCCCCAGTTTCCTCATCAGAAAGTACTGGGACAGTCTTCCCACATTCTCATAAGCCACAGTGTAAGAGTCATATTTCAGTCTAAAATATATATTATTGTGTGTTATTCTAGCCTAGTAAAGAAAATAAGTGTCTTTTCTGTTTCCTCTACTAACTTTAGCAGATTCTTCTAACAGATTTTACTCCAAGACCTATATGCACTCAACTTTTGCTAATATAAAGAAGTCTCAGTATTCTTGGAATTTAACTTATTTATAATCAACTGTTTTATACTGAGGTTTACTTCTACCCTAAATTTTTGTTATTCAATTAAATAATTTCTTTTATCTATATAGTCCAAAACTGATTTTTAATCTTTGTGGTTGGGCTTAAAAATATATGTATATGTTTAACTTTAAAATTCTTTGACTATAAGAAATATGTCTTCTGGGGTGGCACCTATGGCTCAGTGGGTAGGGCACCGGCCCCATATGTCAGAGGGGGTGGGTTTGAACCCGACCCTGACCAAACTGCAACAAAAAAACAGCCGGAGGTTGTGGTGTGCACCTGTAGTCTCAGCTACTTGGGAAGCTAAGGCAAGAGACTCGCCTAAGCCCAGGTTGCTGTGAGCTTGTGATGCCACGGCACTCTACCGAGGGCAATAAAGTGAAACTGTCTCTTTAAAAAAAAAAAAAAAAGAAAGAAAGAAATATGTCTTCTGGTTATTTTTCCCATCTCTGTATACCTCCCTCCCTCTGTCACTCGCTTTCTTACTTGCTTTTCCCTTTTCCTTCCCCCAGCGCTACAAATTGTTCTCTGGTTCTGTACATAATTAATACATGATGATTTCCAGAGACATAGCCCATTCACAGGAAACAGATGTCTCTGGTTCCCCTGGTGCAAACTCACAAACTATGTGTAGGTACATACTCACCAAATTCAGTTTTTTTGGAAAACCATGGAAGAATAAGCCCCTCCTGAGTATGACCACACAGGGGTTAACAAATTCCTCATAGTGCCTTTGGAATAGATACTCAGGACAGCGGAAGCCAGTAGGAGATGCCTTTATATTCTTCTCATTCTCAGATCACATTTAGATAATACCAGCTTGAAAGTTTAGAACATGGTTTAAAAGGCGACAATGCCCACTACTCTTTCAGTGGATAGTGACCAAAAAGAAAATTGGATGCCTGAGAGCAGGATTCATTTGCTCATTGAAAATCAAGGAATCACATTAAAATGTAAAGGTAAGTTACAGCATGTAGATAGTTTAGTTGGTAGATGAAGACTTTATTGTTATGTATCCTGCCAGTTAAAGCACTAACATGTTTATTATGCAATATGTTCATATTAGAACATGTTTCTGCATTCTTGAAAACTGTTCAAAACAGATCTTTAGGAAGTAGGCCATCCTTTCCACAATACAAATGAATGCCTGAACTGTGTGTCAGTCGCTACTCACAAGATGCTTCAGTCCAATAGGTGAATTCAGTCATGAAAAGAGGCAGTTATAATATTACATACAATATCATAAACTATATAATAACAGGTCTTACTTCTGTCCTTGCTACTTTCAGCTTGCTCTCCATATAACACTTATGGTGATCCATAAATCAAATAACTTCCCCACACATGACTCTTTAAGGGCTCCTTAATATATTTGGAGTAAAAATGAAAGTACTTACAATAACCTAGAACACTCAAGGTTTAACCCCATCTTTACATCTCTGACCTCATCTCTCACGACTTTTTCTCATTCTTTTTCCTCAAGCCTCCTGGGCCTTGTTATTCCTCAAGGAATAAGAGCACTCTTCTGCCTTAGGACCTTTGCACTTAGTCTCTGCCTGGAAACTCTCCAGATAACCACACGGCTTATTCCTACTTCCTCCAGATCTTTACTCAAATGTCATCTTCCCAGGAAGCCTTCTTTTACTACCTTATTTAAAATTGCAGCTCTGTTTGCCTCCACAGCGCAGAGACCCTCTTTTTTTATTTTATTTTTCTTTGTAGTCCTTATCACCATCTAACATGCTCATTTACATTATTAATGACTTTCTGCTCCCAACTAGAGTACAACTTTCACACAAATAGGGATTTTTGTCTGTGCCAAGTATTTGTTGAATCAGTCAACAAATAAAAGTGTTTAGTAAAAATACTTAGTATTGGTTGAATCAGTCAACAAATAAAAGTTGAATCAGTCCACAAGATACCAGTAATGAATATCAAAGAGGACTTCTAAGTTTACAGTGAAGCTACAGTTTGGCAGATATAAGTAGGAAGTTTTTAACAGTTTTTCAGGCAGAGAGAACAGCATTGCCAAAGACCAGAGAAGCACAGAAGAAAGTGTGATACTTTAGTTGTTTGTGATGGCGGGAATACAGCAAGGTTGGAAAGTAGGAAACAGTGTAGCTGGAGAGATAATTTGAGACCTGCTAATGAAAGGTTGGATAATGACAATGGGAATCCAAGGAGAGATTTCAAGGAAGGGTTAAAGTGATTCAGTTTGCATTTTGGAAAAATCTTTCAGGCTGCAGTGTAGTGAGCAAATTGGAGGCCAAGCCTACAGCAGAAAGGCTCTAAGGAGCTATTGTGGATATTAAGTAAAATAGTGGCAGCCTGAAGCAAGCTGACAGTGGTAGGGATGAGAAATAGAAGTTAAATACAAGGTGCTATGAGAATACATTTTGAAAGTATTTAAGAGAGAGTCAATATTGACAGTGAGGAATAAGAAAAAGGAAGAAGCTAAAGATGGAGTATGGATGGTGGTGCCATTCAGATTTGGGTTTGTAAAACAGAAAGTAACAAATTCTGCTCTGGACATGTCGATGTGCTTGTAGGACATCCAAACGTGGTGAGACACTTAGTAGTAAAAGAAGGTTATCTATGAAAGTATGGGGTTTAGAGGAGGCTGGTCTGGAGGCATAGATTTGGGAATCATCAGTATAGATATAAAAAAAGGAAACAGTAGAAATGAATGATAATCTGTAGAGTGAAGAAGGTAGGGTTAAGGAGGAAAAACCTGAAGAATATTATAATTTAAGTCAGAGATTGGCAAATTATGGCCCATGAAGCAATCTGGTCTAGTATTTGCTTTTTAAGGGCCTACCAAATAAGATTGGTTTAGACATTTATTAATTGTTCTGTTTTACACAATATCCTTTGATTTTGTATCTTGGCCTGAAAAATTTAAAGTATTTATTATCTGGTCCTTTAAAAAATAAAAGTTTGATAACCCTTGATTTAAAGACAGAGAAAGGAGCCTTTAAAAACAAAGATAAATGTTAGAGTGGTAGAGGAATCAAAGAGTGAAGGGCCATGCAAGCCAGTGGGAAAGACAGGCTTCCAGATAGTTGGGGGAAGCTTTGGATTATGTTAATACAGTAAGTTTATACACTGACACATCCCTTCTCCAAATACATAAAAATAAAAGAAAAAATTTTAAGGAGAACTATGAGGCCATAGGCAGACCAAAAACCAAGTTAGGATCTCTGTGACCAGAAATGGAGTGACTAGAAACACGAAATAGTAAAAATGTCCGGAGGCATAATTCTGTTGCACTTCTGATGCAGAGGCAGACTGTGATGACTACTGATTTAGTCTACTCTTAGACGAAAGAGGGATAATGCCTCCTACACAGACATGTTCACAGCCTAAAGTCAAAGCATGGGTCTTTTCCACTCAAGAAAGAAAGTTGAACAAAAACTGATGCTCTTAACAATAGCTTATAGAAAGCTTAGATTCTAGGAAGGAAAAGAATACACAGCTTCACAACCAAAAATTAAACCAATCCACCTGCCCAGGAACTAAACCTGAATTATCTCCAGCATCACTGCTGGAATTCTAACCACTGAATTGCCATTTATGTAACTTGGAGCCCTGGCTGCCCAAGGAAAGCAACTATGAAGCTGCTGGTGAGTATAGGAAGAGAGAATATAATAAAAACCTCTCCCTGAAAGCATGCCTGCAAATCAAAATTATAAACATGAATAAATCAAATGTTAAGACAGATAGCCATGAAATAATTTTCAGAATAAGAATAAAAATTTAATACAGATTGAATTAATTTTAAAGAACGATAATGAAAAAAATTTTAAAGAAATATATTTAATATGCTCAAAGAGATAAATGAAAGTACTTAAAAGTAGGAAAGTATTTAAAATAGACAGAAATGAAATCATAGGTAATATGAAGAAGAACTTAAATCTAGGAAATAAAAATAGTTTTGAAATTAAAAATAAAATCTAGGCTGAAAATAGAGAATTAATAGCTTGGGAGATAGTATTAAAGAATACACCTGGCTTGGCACCTATAGCATTATGATTATGGCACTGACCACATGCACCAAGGCTGGTGGGTTCAAACCCAACCCAGGCCAGCTAAACAACAATGACAACAACAACAACAACAAATAGCCAGGCATTGTGGTGGGCACCTGTAGTCCTAGCTACTTGGGAGGCTGAGGCAAGAGAATCCCTTAAGCCCAAGAGTTTGAGGTTGCTGTGAGCTGTGACGCTACGGCACTCTACCACAGAGTAGAGTAACGAAGTGAGCGACGTAGTGAGACTCTGTCTCAAAAAAAAAGAATACACCTAAAACATAATAGAACACATAAAAAATGTGAAAGAATAGTTAAGAGTAACAGAGTGTGAACTGTGGAGCTCCTGATTAGTTATTTGGAGTTCCAGAAGGAAAGAATGGACAGAAAATTGGAGTTCACAATATTTGACATGTAATACCTGAGAATTTGCAAGAATTGAAGAAAGACATGAATTCACATGATAGTGAAACTGCAAAAAATCAAAGGTAAGAGGAAAATATTTCAAACTACTAGAGTAGAGACAGATTATCTACACGTACAGTTAGACTGATAGCAAACTTCTTCTCAGCAATAAGAGATGCCAAAAAACAACAGAGCAATAGATTCAATGTGCATAACTATCACCTAGAATTTTATGCCCTGTGAAACAGGATTCAAATCAGATATATAGCTTGCAAATGTCTTCTGTCATCTTGTTGAGTGTCTTTGCATTTTCTTGAGAGTAACCCTTGCACAGAAGTTTTTAAAATTTTGATGAAATCCAATTTATATATGTTATTTTGTTTGTGCCTTTAGTGTTATATCTAAGAAACCATTGCCATATCCAATATAATAAAGGTGTATCTCTGTTTTCTTACAAAAAAAAAAAAAAGTGATTCAAGAGTGAAGGTGACCGCCATCTCTACAAAAAACAAAGAATGTTAGCCAGGCAAGGTGGCACATGCCTATAGTCCAGCTTCTAGGAGGCTAAGGCAGGAGTTTGAGGTTGCTGTGAGCTATGACGATGGCACTGCTAGACAGGAGGGAGAGAGCAAGGCACTGTCTCAAAAAGAAAAGACAAGAGAGAAGGTAAAATAAAGGCATCTTCAGATATTCAAAGACAAAGAAAATAAGTACCGTAGGCATTCACTGAAAGAGCAGTTAAGAGACAAACTTTAGTGAGAAGAAAATGCCTTCAGAGGGAAGGTGTGAAATAGGTAAAAATGCTAAGCCCAGAAGTTATAAAAATATGTCATTGTAGTTAATTAACCATTGACAGTGTTTAAAAAGAGGCCGGGCATGGTGGCTTACACTTGTAATCCTAGCACTCTGGGAGGCCAAGGCAGGAGGATCTCTTCAGCTCATGAGTTTAAGAACAGCCTGAGCAAGAGCAAGTCCTTGGCTCTACTAAAAATAGAAAAAATCAAACAGCATCGCGGCGAGTGCCTATAGTCCCAGGCCCTTGGGAGCCAGAGGCAGGAAGATCACTTGAGCCCAGGAGTTTGAGGTTGCTGAGAGATGGGCTATTATGATGGCACTCTAGCTTGGGAAACAGAGCAAGACACACACATGCCCCTACCCTTCTTATTTATTTATTTTAAAAATGGAAGAAAAATTAACACATTAATCCATAATAAGATAGAAGAATAGTATGTATTTGGGAGTTAAAGTATGCTAAGGACCTATGATAGACATAGTAAAACAAAAAGTTTAGGAGAGTGAAGATTTTCAATAGGTTACTGTTTCTATGAATCAAAATTTCTACACAGGAATAATTTCATAATTATAAATTCATATTTTAGACCAAGGATTCAAAATCAGATAAATCATAGCTGAGGCAAATGATATTATAAAGATAAATATAAAAATTGCTTAATCTACTTTTAAAAATCAGTAACAGGGTAAAATTCTAATAGTGGCTAGTTAAAATAGGCACCCAGAAAAAGAAAGCCTATATTTTTAAGTATACATATAGAAAATCTGACTTTACCAAAAAATAAATTCTTTTTTTTTTTTTTTTTTGAGACAGAGCCGCAAGCTGTCACCCTGATAGAGTGCTGTGGCATCATAGCTCACAGCAACCTCCAATTCCTGGGCTTAAGCGAGTCTCCTGCCTCTGCCTCCCAAGTAGCTGGGACTACAGGCACCTGCCACAACGCCCGGCCATTTTTTGGTTGCAGCCACCATTGTTGTTTGGCAGGCCTGGGCTGGATTCGAACCCGCCAACTCAAGTGTACATGGCTGGCGCCTTAGCCCATTGAGCCACAGGCGCCGAACCCAAAAAATAAATTCTAACAGTCATATATTAGTTCAGTCAATATGGTCAGTAATTTTGTTTAATTTTT
>CAUYON010098456.1:0-19738 GCA_963573935.1 Arctocebus calabarensis | reverse complement strand
CCCCTTTTCCCTAACAGCAGTTGGAGTTTCTACTCAGAGAGGGAGAATTGATGCAGGACAATTGGTGCCCTAGCCAGCTCTGCGGGGCTGGCGGACCTTCCACCTCCTCCTTGGCAGTGTCGGTGGTGTGACAACCAGCTGAAGAGCCAGCGGGCTGGATGACAGGCAAGGAGAGGTACTTCCAACTTCCACCAGAGGCTCCAATTGCCAAAAAGGCTGGACAGCTGCTGAGGAGACACCTGTGCCTTGGTGTCTCCTTCACTTCACACTTAGGACTAAATGTGCAACCCCTATCTCCTATGCCTAGGTCAATTTCTTATGAATTTCCTAGGCCTCAATTCTATGAATGGACTGTATCCATTCATTGATACATTCATTCACCTTGCCACTGGCGGAAGGGACTGTATTCATTCGTTTCCTGGCCAAGGAAGCCATAAACCTATATATACCCTGAGACTAAAGGCCTAAAGGAGGAGATGGGGAAAGACCAGGAGAGAAACGGAGAGAGCTTCTCTCTCCCCACTAGAATTCTCTCCCTCTACTAGGAGCTTTAGTGTTTTCTGTATTCTTTTCTGTGAATAAGTTCTGTCTTACCACTAGGGGGTGAGGGGAAATAATATAATGAAGAATAATAAAATACATGTTAATTGAAAAAAAATAAAAATAAAACGTTAAAGAACAATGGAGACAATGGGCAACCTTGCCTGGTTCCTGATCTAAGTGGAAATGATTTCAATTTAACTCCATTCAATACGATATTGGCTGTGAGTTTGCTATAGATGGCCTCTATTCGTTTAAGAAATGTGCCTTCTATTCCAATTTTCTTAAGTGTTCTGATCATGAAGGGATGCTGGATATTGTTAAAAGCTTTTTATGCATCAATTGAAAGAATCATATGGTCTTTGTTTCTTAATTTATTTATGTGCTGAATTACATTTATGGATTTACATATATTGAACCAGCCTTGATACCCTGGGATAAAGCTCACTTGGTCATGGTGTATAATTTGTTTGATGTGTTGCTGGATCCTGTTGGTTAGGATCTTGTTAAATATTTTTGCATCAAT
Source organism: Arctocebus calabarensis (assembly GCA_963573935.1). Lineage (NCBI taxonomy): Eukaryota > Metazoa > Chordata > Mammalia > Primates > Lorisidae > Arctocebus > Arctocebus calabarensis. The sequence continues at coordinate 18,672 of CAUYON010098456.1, read as the reverse complement.
ATTCATTAGTGATATTGGTCCATGATTTTCTTTTCTTGTTGGGTCTTTCCCTGGTTTAGGGATCAAGGTGATGTTTGCTTCATAGAATTTGTTGGGTAGTATTCCTTCTTTTTTTATATTTTGGAAGAGGTTTAGTAATATAGGTACTAGTTCTTCTTTAAAGGTTTGGTAGAATTCTGACATGAAGCCATCTCGTTCCAGGCTTTTCTTTTTTTGTATAGTTGATGCTATTTCAGAATTTGATTTAGGCCTGGTCAACATTTCCACTTCATTCTGGCTAAGTCTTAGTAGGTGGCGTGCTTCCAAGTATTGATCAATTTCCTACAGATGTTCATGTTTCTGAGAGTAAATTTTCTTGTAATGTTCGTTAAGGATTTTTTGAATTTCTGAGGGTCTGTTTTTATTTTGTTGTTACCATTTCTGATTGATGAAATTAGAGATTTAACTCCTTTTTTCCTGGTTAGGTTAGCCAAAGGTTTATCTATATTATTGACCTTTTCCAAGAACCAACTTTTTGATTTATTGATCTGTTGTATAAATCTTTTGTTTTCAATTTCATTTAATTCTGCTCTGATTTTGGTTATTTCTTTTCTTCTGCTGGGTTTGGGGTTGGAATGTTCTTCCTTTTCCAGTTTCTTGAGATGTCCCATTACTTTGTTAACTTCCTCTCCTTCCGTTTTCTTGAGGAAGGCTTGCAGTGCTGTAAATTTCACTTAGGAAATGCCTTTGCAGTATCCCAGAGGTTCTGGTAATTTGTGTCTTCATTGTCGTTTTCTTCCAAAAATTTGGTAATTTCTCTCTTAATCTCTTCTATGACCCATCTATCCTTCAGCATAAGGTTATTTAGTTTCCATGTTTTTGTAAAAGTATGCAGATTCCTGTTGTTATTGAGTTCAACTTTTATTCCATGATGTTCTAATAAGATGCAAGGAATAATTTCTATTTTTTTTTTAATTTGCTGAGGTTACACTTGTGACCTAGGATGTGATCGATTTTGGAGTATGTTCTGTGGGCTGTTGAGAAGAATGTGTATTCAGTTTTGTTGAGATAAAATGTTCTGTAGATGTCTGAATGAGTTTACTTTTGTGGTGAAAGATTATGCTGGTCATTATAGAAGATAGGTCTGAGAATATCCTGAAGAGCTGGCATAGTTATGGTAAATTTCTTCAACATGTGGATGTCATTAAAGTATTTAATTTCTCCATCATAAATAAAACTCAGTTTAGCTGGATACAGAATTCTGAGTTGTAAGTTATTTTGTTTTAGGAGATTAAAAGTTGATGACCATCCTCTTCTCGCTTGAAAGGTTTGATCAAAGAGATCTGTTATTCTAATAGATCCCCTTGTAGGTTATGGTTTTCTTCCGTCTGGCTGCTATCAGAATTTTCTCCTTCTTTTTATCTTTAGTAAAATTGATTGTGATGTGTCTGGGGGATGTCTTATTCAGACTGAGTCGTGCTGGAGTTCTGAAAGTGTCTGCTATCTGAATTTCAGAATCTCTTGGTATGTCTGGAAAGTTCTCTTTCATAATCTCATGAAGAAGAGACTTTGTGCCTTGCAAAGCCACTTCATCACTTTCAGGGATCCCTATAAGGCAAATATTGGTTTTCTTCTAATTATTCCAGAGCTCTCAGAGAGAGTGATCTGTTTTTGCCCTCCATTTCTCTTTGTCTTTGGAAGTTTGGGAGCATTCAAAAGCTTTGTTTTCCATGTCGGAAATCCTTTCTTCTGCTCGCTCCATTCTGTTACATACATTCTACTGTATTTCTTAGATCTTTGAGGGCTGCAACTTCTTGTCTCTATGTGTCAAAATCTTTGGTCATTTTGTCTTTGAATTCATTGAATTCTTGAGACATCTTTTGGATTACTGCTTGAAATTCTAATTCCATCTTTTCCTCCATTCTGCTGATCTTATTTGCTATCTAGACTCTGAATTCAATTTCTGACATCTCAGTCATTTGCTTGTGCAAGGGATCTTGTGCTGTATCTGCCTTGTTGTTCCTTGGGGGAGTTGATCTACTTTGATTATTCATATTGCCAGAGTTTTTCTGTTGATTCTGCTTCATGATTGTTTTTCACTGTTGCCTCTGACCATCCTCAAAGTTGGGGAGGTGTCTCTCCAAGAATAGACCCCGGTGGGATCACTCTTTTGTTGATGGATCTTTGTAGGGAGTGACCCTATATATCTCCTTTGGGACTGCCCCAGCCAGGGAGTTCTGGTTGTGGGAGCAGCTCTGGAGTGTGGCATGACCAGACCCAGCAGCAAGGTATGGGATGATGCACATGGTTCTGGGAGTGCACAGCCCCTGGTGGCCTTTGCAAAGGGAGCCCGCAGTTCCAGTAATCTCTGGGTGGGAGGAGGGCTTCGGAGGAAGGGCACAGGTCGCGCGGCCTCTGGAGTCCCTGGCCACATATGTGGAGTCAGTGCAGAGACAGAGAGGGTATGGGAGGGTGCAGGTTGTGCGGCTCCCAGAGTTCCTGGCCTGGGTGGGCAGGCGGAGGCCTTTGGGTTCCCAGCAGAGTCCCTGGACAATGAGGATGGCAGGTGGAGGCCTGGCAGGGAGGCAGCGTGGGGCCTCATGGGGGTTACAGCAGAGTCCTTGGCCACAGTGGGCAGCGGGCCACGGCCCAGTGGAGCTCAGAGTAGAGCCCCACAGTTCCGGGCAGAGTCCCTGGCCTGGGGGATGACGGTGGCTTGGTGCAGCCCCGGAGTCTCCTACCTGGCAGTCCACCTGGTCTGGCAGACAGGGAGGTTGGGCACTGCTCAAACCCTCCTCCCTCAGTCTCAGCAAGGGTCAGGCTTCTGGTTCATCAGGTAAGGGATGAAGGGTGTACTGGAAGTTCAGAATGGCAGAAGACTTTTGTTCAATTTTTCTGCCTAAAACTTGGTTTCTTGGAGTCGCAGCTTGCCTCAGCATAGTTGACTTGCAGTTATCAATTCTCTCTTGGCTGGGCTCCCAATCTTCAGCTCAATTGGGCAGTTTCTGAATGCTATGCTTCCTTTTGGACAGAAGCCTCTGTCAGAAGCTGCTTCCAGTCGGCCATGTTGCCTCTCCCTTCATAATTTTATTTTGTTTGTGAGAATTATTTAGTATAATAATATTTGGAGGTAGTTTGTAAGCTATCATTTTTATTATTGATTCTGATTTTGTTACATTGTGGTCATAAAACATTACTGGTATATTGTCAATGCCTTAGAATTTATTGACATTTCCTTTGTCTCTATGTACATATCTTTAAATACTACATACGTCTCTCAAAAACAATGTACATTTTATTAGGACATTCTGGTTATAAAACTTTCCACATATCCTAGGTCAAAGCTTCTAGTATATTTGCATTTACATGCAATTTCAGTTTCTAAGAAGGACATATTAGAAAAAACTCTTAATCTACCCTGCCCACCAGCACTAGTGCCTACTCATGCCACCCAGGGTCTTGAGGACAGGTCCATCTTGTCCACCACCACCACTGGTACCTAAGTGTGCTGGACCACTGATCCACCCCACCTGCTACCACTGTGATTATACACAACATCAAGGGGCTTGACAGTAGGCCCATCCTGCCTACCACTGGCACCCATACATATCACTCAGTGGTCTAAAGATAGAACTGCCCCACCAGGCACAATCCCTACCAGTGCCTATGCATATCATCTAGAGACTGGAATTAATCTTTCCCCACCTTGCTCTATTGAGCCCTGTACACATCATTGGAAGCCTGAGGATAGGCTCATCTCTCCCACTACCAACAGTGCACACCTTCCAGGAGCCTGAGGATGGGCCCACATCACCTACTATCACTACTGCTTATATCCATGCATACTTCTGGGGGCCTAAGTATTGGCCTGTCCCTGCTGCTGCCATTACCAATGCCACACATGCCACCCATGGACCCAATGACCTACCTATTCTTTCATCTCACTTAAGACACTGCTGGCATCCAAGCAATCCACCTGGAGGCCAAAGGATTCTCTCACCTGAACCCACTATCTCCATTGCCCATGTATGCCACCTGGGAGTTCAAGAATCAGCCTGCCTGACATGTCATTTGCCGGCATTAGTACTCAAGGACCTGGCATCCCCATCCTCAGCAAAATTTCACTGCTACTTGCACTAACAACCTCAACCTAAGCAATTAAAGAACTCACAAATGCCACTGAAAATAGCATATGGAGAATACACTACTATACCCTTCTAGAAGCAAAGTCAAAGCATCCTACTCAACCAACAATAGAGAATCATCTATGAAAAATATGTTTACTAACAAAAAATCCATAAAATTGGGAAAAAAAATTTTAAACCAGATGCAAAGATATTAATATAAAGATGCAAAAAAAGTGACACCTCTAAATAAATACAATTACTCTCTAGCAATAGATTCCAACTAAAAAGAAATCTATGAAATCCCTCCCAAAATTCAAAATAATGAAACATTTAAAATTCAGTGTTATTGAAAAGAACACAGATAAACAATACAAAGAACTCAGGGAAAAAATGTGATCTGAATGAGAAATTCAACAAAGAGATACAAACACAAAAGTAGTTGGACATGAAGAATTAAATGAATGAAATTAAAAATGCCATCAAGATTATCAACAATAGGCTAGATCAGGAAGAAAAAGAATTTTAGAACTTGAAAACTTGTCTTCAAAATAACCCAATCAGACAACAATAAAAATAATAATAAAGAATAAAAAAAGCCTATATGACTTATAGGACACCATAAAGTGACCAAATATTTAAATTTGGGGAATTATGGAAGGAGAAAACATAGGCAAGGTCATTGAAAAAGATATTGAATGAAATAACAGATGAAAACTTCCTAAATTCTTGGAAGAAATATAGACATCTACATATGAAAGTTCAACAATCACCAAATAGGTTCAACAACAAAAAAAAACCTTCTCCAGGGCACTTTCTAGTCAAAGTATCAAAAGTCAAAGACAAGATGAGAATTCTAAAAGATCAAGAGAAATTCAATCTAATCACATTAAAGCAATCTTCATTCTACATTTAGTAAATTTCACCTGTACCCTTCTAAGATACACCAATGGATGTCTTAGCACAATAACTGGGAAAATGCCTTGAAGGCTATGTTAACCAGTTTGATGAAAATAGTTCAAATTGTATATAAAAGCAGCACATTGTACCCCATGATTGCATTAATGTACACAGCTATGATTTAATGAAAATAAATAAATAAACAAGCCACAAAATCTTAAAAAAAAAAAAAAAGAAAAAGAGAAAGAAATCTTCATAAAGATTTCTCACCAGAAAGCTCTGAGGCCAGAAGATAATGGGATGATATATTTAAACTGTTGAAAGAAAAAAAACAAAAACTGCAAGCCAAGTGCACTGTTCTGTATGTGTCCACAGTTAAGCTATCCTTCAAATATGAGGGAGATTATTTTATTTTTCTTGCTGATTGCTTAAATTCATTGTAGATTCTGCTTATTAGCCCTTTATCAGATAGATACATAGCATGCCCATATTTTCTCCATTTTGGTCTTTTTGCTCTATTGATTGATTCCTTAACTATCAAACAGCTTTTTTAATTGAATCAAGTCCCATTTATTTATTTTTGGTTTTGCCGTGATTGCATTTGGGGTCTTCTCCATAAATTCTATGCCAAGGTGGATATCTACAAGAGTTTTTCCAACACTTTCTTCTAGAATTCTTATGGTTTATTATATTAGATTTAAGCCTATAATCCATCTTGAATTAAAATTAATGAGTGGTGAGAGATATGGATCCTGTTTTAATCCTCTACATGTTGCTATCTAATTTATCCAGCACCATTTATTGAATAAGGATCCTTTTTCCCAATGTATATGCTATCTGCTTTGTCAAAGATCAGATTGCTGTATTTAGACGGTTTTATATCTGAGTTCTCGTTTCTGTCCCATTGGTCTATGTCTCTTTTTTGCACCAGTATCCTGCTGTTATACTTACTGTAGCCTTATAAAATAGCTTAAATTCTGATAAAATGATGCTTCTGGATTTGCTCCTTTTGCTTAAGGTTTCTTTGGCTATTTGGGCTCTTTTCTGGTTCCAGAGAAAGCATAGAATTATTATTTCTAGATATGTGAAAAATAACATTAGTATTTTGAAGGGAATTACATTAAATCTGTAATGCAATTACAGATTTGGGTAGTATAGACATTTTGACAATGTCGTTTCTACCAATCCCTGAGCATGATATGTTTTTCCAATAGTTTACCACATCTGCGATTTCCTTCCTCAGTGATTAATAGTTCTCTTTGTAGAGATCTTTCACCTCCTTAGTTAAATAGAATCCTAGGTATTTTATTTTATTTTTGGCTATCATAAAATGTATTGAATCCTTGGTTTGATTCTCAGCTTACCTGGTATATAGGAATGCTACTGATTTGTGTACAATTGCAATCTGAGACTTTTCTGAATTTATTAATCAATTCCACAAATCTCTCAGAAGAATTTTTGGGATTTTTTAGATATAAGGTCACATCAGCAGCAAAAAAAAATAGTTTGACCTCTGCTTTCCCCATTTTGATAACCTTACTTTCCTTATCTTACCTGATTGCTCTTTCTAGGATTTCCAGCACTCTGTTGATGGTAACAATGGGCATTCTTATCGTGTTCCAGTTCTTCAGGAGAATGTTTTCTACTTTCTCCATTCTGTATGATGTTGGTTGTGGGTTTATCTCATATGCCTTCTATAATTTTGAGATATGTTCCTTTATGTCTATTTTGTTAACAGTTTTTATATTTAAAAGTTTCTGAATTTTGTAGAATTCTTTTTCTGCATCTATTGAGATGATCACATAATCTTTGTTTTTGCTGTGTTTATGTGGTGAATCACATTTATGGATTTACGTACATTGAGCCATCCTTACATCCCTGAGATAAAGCCCTCTTGGTTGTGGCAGATTTTTTTTCTTTTTTTTAATTAAATCATAGCTGTGTACATTAGTGCAATCAAGGGGTACAATGTGCTGGTTTCATATACAATCTGAAATATTTTCATCAAACTGTTTAACATAGCCTTCATGGAATTTTCCTAGTTATTATATGAAGACATTTGTATTCTGCATTTACTAAGTTTCACCTGTACCCTCAGATTTTTTATTTTTAATGTGCTGTTGAATTAGGTTTGCTGGGATTTTACTGAGGATTTTTGCATCTATATTCATAAGGGATATTGGTTCATAGTTTTCCTTTTTGGTTGTGGCATTTCCAGACTGTGGTATTAAGGTGATATTGGCTTTGTAAAACAAGTTAGGGAAGATTTCTTTCTTCTCAATATTATGAGATAATTTCTGAAGTGTGGATATTAATTCTTCTCTGTAGGTCTGATAAAATTTTGCTGTGAAACCATCTGGCCTGGGACTTTTTGTTAGAAGGTTTTTTGTTGCTGCTTCAATTTTGTTGCTTGGAATTGGTCTGTTCAGAGGTTCTGTCTTCTGGATTGAGCCTTAGAAGGTTGTGTGTGTCCAGGAATTTTTCTATTTCTTCAATTCTTTTGTGTGTATGTATATAGATATTTTATAGTATTCACTGATGATTTTTGTATTTTTTCCCATTGGTTGCAACATCTCCTTTTTTGTTTCCTAGGGAGCTATTAGTGTCCTTTTGTTTATATTTCTAGTTAATCTAGTGAGAGTTCTGTTGATTTGGTTTACATTTTCAAAGAACCAATTTTTTGTTTCGTTAATCTTATATATAATTTTTGTTTTTCATTACATTTAATTTTGCTCTGACCTTAGTTAAAAAGTGGGCAAAAGACCTGAACAGAAGCTTTTCTAAAGAAAACATCTAATAAACAGATGAAAAAGTGCTCAACATCCCTACTCATTAGGCAAATGTAAATCAAAACCACAATGGTTCTATTTTATTTTTACTTTACTCTTTCCAAATTAGCCTCAAACACATCTGAGGAAGAACATTTTCCAACCATCACCCCCAGAGCACTTATTACAAAAGATATTTAGGAACATGGCCCAGAAATGTTTGCTAAATTGACTGGCTTAAAAGGCAACACAGATCAGTTTTCTGTCCTGATATGCTGGATCCAAAGTGTGTCAATGAAGCCAGTTTATGTTAATGGTGCCAAACCACAACTAAGTCCATGAAAATCTAAGAGTGATATTGAGTTGTTCAAAAAGAATCAATTGCTTTGAACAACTTATAAAAGAAAGTTAAAAACTGAACACATTGTCCTTTCTTCTGAATCATAATGGGGAAAATACATGCTCGTTTGAGCAGCAAATGGACAATTATTATCTTTAAAAGTGACTACATTCTCATTGAAAGTTATTTCAGTCTATAAAACATAACTGTAAAAGTCACAATAGACCTTAAATACCTTCTTGTCCTAACCGGTAGGAGGCCCACTTGCCCCCTGCCATGACGTGTTCTCCTTGATGTTACTTGTAGTCTGAGAGCCAGGATTGAAGAGATTCCCAAGAATTTTCTTTAAGCCACCACTGTCATTTCATGCCTTAGTCATCATTATTTTAAAAACTTTAAGAGTTTGTTTAGAGAATGAATTTCAGATGACCTTAAATGAGAACATTAACTGTAGGAAATTAAAACTGAAAAAGCAAAAACTGATTATTCCTCCCATTCTGGAAAAACCTAGGCAAGTGTCATAATTTCCTTATGTCACTATTTTGCCATTTATAAAATGAAAGTATGTGGCATAATACTCCACTATCCACCTGAACCACCAAGTTCAAAACGAGGAAATAAAAATTGTGTATGTAATTGTGAAAAACTCCTATAGAACTAGCTATCCTGATTGGCTAGTGTGAGTAGATGGATCAGGTAATAGATAAACAAAAGTTTGTCCTGAAAATAATTAGTTGACTGGTAAATGGGTGCCTAGAAGCATCTTGAAATGCATTTGCTAACTTAAAATAGGACTCTTGATGATGATAAGCAAATTTGTAGGAAAACTGTATAATCAAAAAGCAAAAGAAAACTCTCAAGAAAAATCTGGCCTGAGCAAATTACACTGGACATATGCAGTTTATTGTAAGAAGATTATGTTAGAGAAATTAAAAATCAGTTTCAAACTATGGCTTGGAAGACAGAAGTTATAATTAGGCACTAAGCAGTCTGAAAGAAAACCTGCCATTTTGTTTATTTCTAGTTCTCTTGGTATACAGCTTAATTCATTCATATAATAAATACATGTGTGCATGTGTATATGTGTACGCACGTGAATGTGTGAATATGCAAATGTGTGTGTGCTTACATGTATGTGTTGTGCACAGGTGTTGTACACAGTAGTGGAAAAGAAAAAGAATGGTCTCATAGGTTAGCTTCCAGTGGGAATTTTCAGCAACAGAGTAATGCTAGATTTTGAGATTCTTTGAAAAGAATCTCTGGGACTGACTATATCAAAGTTATTTATGTCTAGCACAGTGCTTTATAAATCCTAAGTGTTCAATTAATGTCTGCTAAATAATATTTAAGTTTAAAATGTCAGTTTCCGCTTGAAATCAGTACCAAAGCTGTGATTTGTGCCAAGATGAATTGCTCACCATGAACATATATATGCCTATTATAGCAGATAGATGGATACACACATCATATATATCATTTGAACATCACCATAATTCTTAGGTATAATCAACAGAATCTACTCTACCTAATTTAACCAGATGGACATTTATTAGAGAATGGTAGGTGACATATGACATCTCCAGGAAGGTCAAGAGCCCAGAATAGATGTTTCACAGCCCGGGGCAATGCAGAAACTGTGAAACTGTTGTAGAGAGTGCCTCCTTCCTGCCATGACCCACCTATTTCCCCCAGATTTCTTATCAGAGTTTGCCCCCCAAAAAACTAAATACATCTACCACCATGCTACACATTGCTCACTTCCTTCTTCCAAATCTCAGGGGTGTGCAAAACCTGAGCCACATATGGAGCCCTGGCCACAAAGGAATATAAAAAAGAAGAAAAAGAAAAAAAATGTAGCTATTAACTTTCTAGCCTTGCCAGTATTGAGAGGCACACTGGAAGGTATCAGAATAAGCAATGTGTGAGCCAATCCATCATAAAATTGCTTCACTTTACCCTGAAGTGTTTGTCATACCTGGCTGAATCGTTTGACTATGTTCTTGGAAAGAATCATAAATAAAAGCATAAGGGAAGTCTTCAATTCCTAGAATGAATGAGGGTGAAATGGGTGAATTTCTTCCCTAAATCCTAGTCCCTACACATGGTGTGCTAGTGGCAAGCAAGAAGTAAGGCTACACATCTTGAGCATCTTAGGTTTTGAAACTGAGCTGAGCTGCCTTTTGTCAGAGAAAAATAATGCCTGCCTGACCCACTTCACACAGCTGCTGATAGACAGGCCACCTGTGTTTTACGTAATCTTACAGTGGGATGGCATCCATCTTCTTTTTTTTTCTTTTTTACACTGAAAATAACATTAAATTTATTCCAAATGCAACTTTTCATAGCACTTATGAAGATGGAAGCCAATGGTTACATAAATTACTTAAAATAGTCAATAGAAAGATTAGCTGGGTATGGTGGTATACTCCTATAGTCCCAGCTACTCAGGAGGCTGAGGAAGGAGGATGGATTAAGCCTAAGAGTTTGAGGCTGCTGTGAGTTGTGATCACGCCACCGCACTCCAGTCTGGCATCCATCTGCTTTCTCCCATGGGTATACATTGTCCAGTCTCCATTCTCACATTCTCTTCCCTTTATCTCACCTGCTTCAATTGAATCAGTCACCAAAATCTGCTGATTCTACTTCAAACATTGTTCTCAAATCTAGGCTCTGCTTTCCCTCTCTATTGTCAGTGGGTCAGTGCAGTCTAGGGAATCCAGGTTGCTACAGGTGTTCTCAAAACAATCTCCCATCCTATCTAATCCAGGTTGCTGCAGGTGATCTAGGCACAATCTCTCATCCTATCTAATCTGGGTTGCTGCAGTTGATCTAGGCACAATCTTCCATCCTATCTAATCCGGGTTGCTGCAGGCAATCTAGGCACAATCTCTCATCCTATCTAATCCGGGTTGCTGCAGGCGATCTAGGCACAATCTCTCATCCTATCTAATCCGGGTTGCTGCAGGTGATCTAGGCACAATCTCTCATCCTATCTAATCCAGGTTGCTGCAGGCGATCTAGGCACAATCTCCCATCCTATCGAATCCAGGTTGCTGCAGGCGATCTAGGCACAATCTCTCATCCTATCTAATCCAGGTTGCTGCAGGCGATCTAGGCACAATCTCTCATCCTATCTAATCCAGGTTGCTGCAGGTGATCTAGGCACAATCTCTCATCCTATCGAATCCAGGTTGCTGCAGGTGATCTTGCCACTATCTTGCATCCTGTCCACTCCCACCTGTTACAGGTGTTCTAACTGATTGTCTTACATCTAGTCTCACCAACTTCCTGCCTAGAAAACAAATCAGATCCTGCCACTCTCTTGCTTCAGTAGTGTTTCCATTGTTATTCATACTGTGAAGATGCACTATGTGAGCAAAGACAGCCCTTCATCAGTGGGCCTTGACTCCCCATTTCAGAGAGGACAGGGTAATTCCAACAGAGACCAAAAACCACTTGTGAGCCACCTTAGAAGACATAGAAGAAGCAAATTCAAAATGAAATAAAATTTAATTTTTTACATTTCTTTGTGGATATTAAATTACATCTCTTCTAGAGATGAATCAATATTAACACTGAATTCTGATTTTTGTCAAGGATGTTTATAAACCTTCTCCACATTATTTTTCTACATGCTCTTCGTTTTATTAGTCATGAGTTGCACAACTCTTTCCTCTGTTTTTCTGCTTCAATATTTCACCTTATCTTTACCAGCTTCACCTTTTACCCTACCCTATCCAGTCTCCATCCCTATGATTTCAAAAAAAAAAAACACAGTGAGATATGCTGGTTTTATGTTTTACCTTTATACTGCACCAAATGATACATCTCAGCCTGGGCTACATCCTTGGTATCATCAAAAATACCTCCTGCTTACTTTGCTTTGAAAAAAACACTGTCTGTATCTACTACCTAATCCGGCTTCTCCTTTTTCAGGTTCTTATCTCATTTACTGTAACATAATAATTTCGCTGGCAAGTAGAAAGCTGAACAAGCTACCAAAGTAAACCATGTGATACTTTTAAAAATTAATTTAGACTATTACTTTGCTCCTTTTACACTCAGATAGCTTCTAAACAAGAATACAACATGCTAAATAAGTTATTTGGGAACAGAGATCTAACATAATATTTCTAATGCATAATTATTTTAAACAAATACCTCATTCACAGAAATCACAGATCATCAGAATCTGCCTACTAGGCTGTGAAGTATGAAAGGTTCTTGATCAGAAAGGAAAAACTCTTTTCAAAAGGTAATTAGGGAAACACATTTAACATTCCCAATTTTTTTACATTGAGATTTCATAAAAATTTATATAGGTTAGGACATTTTATATACATCACAGTATATTAACTTACTAATAAGATGATGCATTATATAGTAACATTATTAATAATAATAATATAAACATATATAATGTCCCAACCTACATAAAGTCATATGAAATGTCAGTGTAAACAAATATAGCCTATACAAGGTATGATAATTAAGTTCTTCATGCCTCATTGCTGAATATCACAGCCACCTTCAAAGTTCTCCCCTTGGGAAGCTTTGAGCTAATGCCAGAACCTAGTCCACCCTTTAAAACAATTTTGGAACTCTTTTTCTGGAATGACCATTAGAGTTGCCATCATATGGCACACAAAAACACACAACATTAATGAGCACCGCTCAGCAAGACACCACTACACGTAGACACAAACACAGTTGTAAGACACTGACATACCATGGTTGTGAAACCATACCAAGTTGTTTGTACAGTGCTGCCAATGTAAGTGCACTGTGGCAATTCTCAGACTTACTCTCTGGCCATTTCTATTTCCTTTGGAAGCCCATACACAAATTCTGAGTTCCTTTACCAAAGACCTCTCTTAGGTGTTTTCTTCCCTCCTGTCCCTGCAGGCTTCCCTGCACCCCATCAGTCTCATGGCTTTGTACACCATCAATATTTTGGTGACTGCATATTTCTATCTCTAGCTCAGCATTCTTTTCTGAGCTCCAGACATGAATATACAGCCAACCTCTTGATAAGTTCACTTGGTTGTCTCACAGCAACCCAGCACTCATCTTAAACTGAAACCTTGATTTTTTTCCCCTCAGAACCACTCCTTCTCATGACTACTGAGTCTCAGTAAATGGTATCAGCAATTACCTGGAAGCTGCAAGCCCCACATCCTGAAAGTCACACCTGGATTTACCTCTCTACTACATCCACATGCAGTCCTTCAGTGAGCCTCATCAATACAGTCTCTATAATTTTACCCAAATTTTCTCATTGCTCAAGATTGAGACATTGTATTTTTCATAGATGCCATAATAACTCTTATCCCAGGGGCTCTTGTGACCAGACACATTCACCATAGCTCATGTGCTATGGTGAATGTGTTTTTCAAAATCCATATGTTGAAAACTTGACCTCCAGTGTTGCTGGGAGGTGGGGCCTTTGGAAGGTGTTCCCGTCATGAGGGTTCTGTCCTCATAAATGGATTAATGCCATTATAAAAAGGGATTGGAGGAGTGGGTTTGCTCTCCCTTGTCCTTCCTTCTTCTGGCACATGAGGATACAGCAGGAAAGCCCATGCCAGATACTAGAGCCTTCATCTTGGGCTTTCCAGCCTCAGAACTGTGAGAGAATAAACTTCTGCACTTTATAAATTAACTTAGTCTCAGGTATCCTATTACATAAGCATGCATGGACTAAGATAACACGTGACTGTGATTCTTTCCCATCAGGAGGTGAAATATACCTTTCTTCCCCTTGAATCTGGGCTAGCTTTATGACTCACTTCTAATTAATACATCCAGTGGAAGTGATACTCTGTAACTTCGGAGGCTAGGTAAAAAAGAGCCATCAAACTTCCATCTATTTTCTTTGACACATGTGCTCTGGGAGAAGCCAACTGATATGTACAAGTTCAGCTATCCTGGGACCACAATTGTGAAAAGACCATGCATAGGTCTGAGCTCCTAGAATCAACTCCTAGCCACCAGAGAACCTCTTGACCATCCAGTCCAGTCATGATTTCAAATGACTGTAGCCCCAGCCAACACCTGGCCATAACCACATAAGATATGCTGAATGAGAACTTCCCAACCAACCCATTTCTTAGTAAAAATAAAATGGCTATTCTTATACCACCTAATTTGGGGGTAATTTGTTACATAGCATTAGTGACTAGATTGGCTTACTATTGTTATCAGGATAAATCCAAAATTGTTTCTGGAAGCTTCAGGGCCCTGTGTGTTCTGGCTGATGGGTATTCCTCAGCCTCTCCTTGTCCTCACCAGATTTCAATCACCCTGACCCTTGTTTATTCCTTATTAGGAATTTTGCTGAGGCTATCTTTTTCCCTGCCAAGAATATACCAACACTAACTAAGTGCTCAGACTTTAAATACCATTTCTTTAAGAAAGCTAAAAGGGTACATGGCCTAGAGAGAGAGAGAGTTTGTGTGGTGGTGGTCGTGGTGGTGATATTTAGGATAAAAGAGATGGACAAAAGTATCCTGTAATGGGAAAGAGTCATGGAGAGGGAAAGAAAGAGGATGCAGGAAAGAAAGGATGATGAATGGGGAGTGGCAGGCTCCAGGCATCACAGGCCTATCTCAGATGTGGAGGAGAACAGGTGGCACATGGATACTGTTAACACCTACTCTATTTGGCTAAGGTTGACCTATGGGGACAGCATCGCTGGACTCTGGAGCTGTAGCTTCCCTTGGGATCAGCCAATGGAAAATCCTGGCAGGGAATTGGTGGGAAGAAGGAATGTTCAGTGCCCCAGCTCACTCCCTCTGGGTCACCTCATGTTTCTTTCCGAGTGGCCCTCTTCACATGGCCTCCTCTGGGATTCCAGGAGCTGCTGTCTTTTCTCCCCACTACAGTCCCCTTTCTTACTAGCACTGGGTGATTCACTCTTTCCTAGAATTCCCCACATCATCCCCCAATGTTTTTGCAAATAGCATGTTTATTAAACCATCCTTAAATTATCCTAATTTAAGCATGACACCCTGTCGGATACAGATGGGAATGCTATTGAGCAAATAAATGGAAAGGGCCAGAAAATGAGAAACAGGCAACAAACTCAACATCTGAGGCCATTCTAGTTAAATTAGAAAACTGAACAATAACCACTAAAACAGTATTACCATTAAACTAAGGAACAAGATGAAAAGCCTGTGGGATTGTCATTTATAACTTTAGAGAAAAAATACCTATAGAGAAAAAGGGCCTCTTCCATTAAACAGTGGAATCAAGCTTTTCTTTTCTCTGCTTGAAGCTCTGAAGTAACAAGGTTTCTGAGAGGCTATGGAAAAACAAATCAGATGAGTCATTTTATTCTTTTTCAGTTGCCTAAACATAGCAAACTTAGAACATCACTTTTGCTGTACACAACACAGTAGCCTCCACAAACTTGAATACTTTAAGAATCTTGTTTTTCTTCTTATCTATGCTATGCAGAGTAAAAAAAAAATTAAATACATGCCTGAATCAGGACAGATGCTTTCTGCCTGAGATCCTCTAGGCTGTGTTGATTCTTGAAGTAACCCTGGCTCCTACAAGAGGAATAGCAAGTATACTGGAGAAATCCTGATCCAAGATGATTTGCCACCATCTTAATAGTAGTATGCTTTCCTACTGAAAAGAAATGAGAAGATCACATATCCAATTTTAGAAAATATACCCTGTAAAGTTATATAAATCAAATCATGTCAACAGTATGATAAAACCACATGATTGCTCCTATCTTCATATGAAGAAACAAAGGAACAGACAGGATACACAAGTTGCCTGCATCACACACATAACAGCCTTATAATGAAGAAACCAGGCAGAGGAGTCAAACCATGAGGAAACAGTTAATAACCAGAATGCTTGAAATATGAGCCGGGCTTTTATTCTTCTTTTCCCCTCTTTTCTTTTATTTTCTTTTTCTTTAACTAGTAAGGAATGGCAATGGTTTTCAATGTGGTGAAATTTGGATCTGTTTTGACATCAGGAACATATGGAAAATAACATAGAAAGAACCTCGATTTTCCCCTTGTTGCGGGCCCAGGCTTTGAGAGATTACTCAATCACATTCATTGTCATGAAGTTCTTTCCTGTTCTCACCAGTCTGGCAGCATCAGATGTGATTTGGAAAGAAAAATAATACAAGGAATCAGAAAAAGTGATTTGGAAAGAAAAATAATACTGGGAATCAGAAAAAGTGGGTTTGATCACCTCATACTCATTAGTAGCTATCCACATTGTGTATCAAATCATCCCATTGTACCCCATAAATGCATTAATGTACACAGTTATGATTTAATAAAGAATTTTTTAAAACCATAAAACAATGTTGGAGAAATTAGAACCTTTGCGTTTTGCTGGTGAGAATACAAAATGAGTGTGGATGCTATGGAAAATTCTGGATATTCTAGAAATGAGAACATAGAATTATCATACAATCCAGCAATTCCACTTCTGGGTATTTAAACCCCACAAAAATTGAAAGCAGGGAATCAAACAGATACTTGTACACCAGTGTTCCTAGCAGCATTATTCACATAGCCAAAAGGTGGAAACAACCCAGTGTCTATCAATGGATGCATAAGTAAACAAAATGTGGACAAATGAATTTTATTCAGCCTCAAGAAGGAAGAAAATTAAGACATCCTATAACACAGATGAAACTTCAAACATTATCCTAAGGGAAAGAAGCCAGACACAAAAGGACAAATATTATTTCACTTATATGAGGTGTCTAGAACAGGCAGATTCATAGACACAGAAAGTAAGAATACTGGTTACCAGGGAATCGGGGGAAGTGAGAGTAGGAAGTTACTGTTAAAGGATACAGAGTTTCTGGTTGGAAGGATGAAAAAAGGATACAGAGCTTCTGGTTGGAAGGAGGAAAGAGTTCTGGAACAGATAATGGTGACAGCTGCACAACAGCATCAATGTACTTACTGCCCACTGAACTGTACACTTAAAAATGGTTAAAATGGCAAATATTACATTGTGTACCTTTCACCAGTTTTTAAAAAGTGGATTTAATTTTACCTCTGGTATCTTCATACCCTGTGACCTTGAGCAAAATTTTTTCTGAAACTCATTTCATGATTTTCAAATGAATGTAGTGTTTGGATTTATCAGAAAATCACAAAATAGTCATCTGCAGAATACACCAAGCCAACAATTTCTGTGCTTTTCTAAATACTTAATTTATAACTTTTAAAGAGATTTGACATAAAATTCCAACTTTGCAGCTGTTATTTAAACAAATCAAAATAGAAATTTTCACTAATGGATGTAGAAGGCTATAATGAGTTGTGCTCCCACTTTTACATATATTTAAAAAAAAGGCCAGGTAAATTTCAAAGTCATAAATGTTCTTGATTCCTTCTTAGAGTTGAGGTGACAGGGAAGCAAACGACTCCAAAATATAGAAAGAGAAAAGTATCTGCACAGATAGTAAACAGGCACTTTTTTACCTGAGGCAGGCCAAACTGGACACCAACAGGAGAACTCAGGAAGAATAGTTAATACTTGGTGGAGTGTGGTCATGGGCCAGCAAAAGAGAGCAAAGATAGTCTTTCAATTTTGTTTTTGTGTGTTTCTTATAAACACTATAAATATATTGCTTATAGTTCGGGAAATTGGCAAGTCCAAGATCAGGGTACCAGCAGATTCCATGTCTGGTTCATTGATGGAAAATTCTTCCTGCATTCTCAGATAGTGGAAAGTGCAAACAAACTCCTGAAGATCAGATTTGTAAGGGAACTAATCCCACCATGAGGGCCCCACCCTCATGACCTAATCACCTCCCAAAGGCCCCACCTTAACTCTGTTGCATTGGAGAGTAGGCTTCGACATGTGAATTTTGGAGGGATATAGACATTCAGATCACAGCACCTATTAAAACAAACTTCTTAAATTTGTCTAACTTTCCACTTGTGGTTTGAAACATGTAAACATCATGTGAAGCCTGTGGTATGTTTTCTTTTTAAAGTTATTGAAACTCTATAAACAAAAAGCTTTATTCAATTAAAATTTTTCTACTTTCAGAAAAATCAGTTCATGCATTTCAACTCAATCTAATTTCTTCTTCCTTTGTTTCTCTCTTTATTACTTGCTGTCTTTAATCCTTTTTCTTTTGATTATTCTTTCTAATTTTTTTTTAAATCATAGCTATATACATTAGTGCAATCGTAGGGTACAATGTGCTGGCTTCATATACAATCTGAAACATTTTCATCAAACTGTTTAACATAGGCTTCATAGCACTTTCCTACTTCTTGTATGAAGACATTTGTACTCTGCATTTAGTAAGTTTCATTTGTACCCTTCTAAGATGCACCGTAGATGTGATTCCACCAATTCCCTCCACCCATCCTCCCCTGTTCCCTCCCCTCCCATGCTCCTTTCCCCATATTCTTGTGCTATAATTGGGTTTTAGCCTTCATATGAAACCTATAAATTAGCTTCATAGTAGGGCTGAGTACATTGGATACTTTTTCTTCCATTCTTGAGATACTTTGCTAAGAAGAATATGTTCCAGCTCAATCCATGTAAACAC